>JAMFLO010000727.1:0-10717 GCA_027475765.1 Paralagenidium karlingii
ACTTGTCCACCCAGTACAGCTGATCACCAAGGACAGCGATGTAAGTCAACAGCATGCTCAGAGGGACAGATCGTTTGGGTGATCTCGGTGTATTTTTCCGCCATTTGACACCACCTACCAGAGTACACCGCATTGAGCATGCGTTGGGTCTTGGCCATGCAAAAGCGGTGACAACAACTAAAGTGGACCACTCTCTATTGCTTTCTGTTCATCCCAGTAAGCAGTTGCACTACGGCTGGGTCTCTGCATGCATACCGAGAGACGTGTAGAACAAACAGAGAAGAGCACGCAGAGCGTGCTCACCGATCCACATGAAGCAAGGACCAGCCTCACCAAGCCGAGGAAAACGCCGTAGATCCAACTCATTCTTATGGCAAATCAGGACCCAAGAGATCCTCCAGAGCTCTTGTCATTCATGTCGTCATCGAAGCCAACGTTGAGTCCAATGGTATTGATCAGCTTGCCAGGCAGCCCACGCGCGTTCGTGCTGTTCTTCGTTCTGCCTGCGACTGTAATCAGTGTTCGTGTCAGGAGCAACGCCATAGAGCTGATTATTCTTCAGGTACAACAGGGTCCACCACTTGGCATCCAACACTCCCCAACAGCCTCCGAATTTGAATGTCACCAGTCTCGTCAGCATCGCCGACGCCTGTCCCAGAAACCATCGACCTTCATGCATCCATCCATCCCGATAGAACACTTCTTTGGCGATCCCAGACACCAACAGATCACTTCCAGGAACCGTCGGCTTCGGAGAAAGCATCCAGCGACAAGCAACGAGTAGCAACAAAGTCACCCCGACTGCAACCGCCGCCATGACGAGAAGTCTTGACAGACTTTCGATCCTGACGGTCTGTCATGAAGTGCACCGGTAGTCGAAAATGGTGCACGTCATGACGGTACCGCTGTGACAAGACAAATCAGTATAAAAGGACGTCATCTCGCATTGCAAATTGATCTGGATGATGCTCTCAAATGGCCGGACAAACCTGATCACGGTGTTGATCACCTGCACCAAGATCACAGCAAATGCAGCGTATCGAACCGTGAATCCTTGCGAAAAAGTGACCGCCATCTCCGTTGTGACGTACAACAACCAACAGATTCACCACACTGTACCATGGTTTGCTCGTCTCGTCCAGTTTCACCATCGAGCCGTGTTGGGTTAGAAGGAGGTCACTTGTGCATATCATACTTATGGCGATGATCCCACGCGCCACCAACAACGGTCCTCCGATCCAGACAGATCCTGTGACCCGATTGAACTCGAGCAGGTTTGCTCCTGCAAGACGACCTCGGTTGGTGATCGTGTAGATGAGCGCCAACACGGCACACAAGATGGAGACGAGCGTGATGTACTGGACGACGCGTAATGAGGATGACGATACACTGGTCGGAATGTCTGGTAGGCTGATCGGGTTCCGCGCATCCGATGCTTTGGCCGAAAGCAGCGTGAGATTGCCGTGGTCACCTTCGAGGTGGATAACTTCCCGGCTTCCAGCAGCCCATTCCACAGCGTAGAGCCATCCGAAAAAGTCCCAAGGATCTTTGGGATCGGCAGTCATCATCGGCTGACGCAGCAGCTTGAGCTGACTGCCATCTTTCTTGTTGCTTGCAGACGTCATCAATTCTGCATTCACTTGGAGAAGGTCCTGACGAGCGGTTTGTGCGAACGACTGGATGAACTCTTGGTCTTGCTGCGGTAAGTAAGTGTCGATGAATTGGGTGGCATTCACTAGCTCTTCAACGCCGTGATCAGTCCAGCTGCTACGACCAATGCTCGCAAAGGTCTCGTGGGATTGAACCCTTGTCTGAAAAGTCAATCAATGTTGCCCCTTGGCTACATAGAGGATTCGCACTCAGGAGCATCCACTCGGTGGTTGCGATGGAGAGCCAGGCTTCGGGTGTGACAACAAACAAGCTGTTTTTCGGGATCTCACTGAAGGCTTTCTGCGCAAGTGGATCGTTGAGTAGTCTCTCTAGGATGATTCGCTTGGTACTCATAACCAATTCGCCCAAGGACGACGGATACAACCGCTGCTTCATATCGATGGAGCCAAATGGTCCAAGTATTTCACGAAGAACCGCATCTTTTGGTGCGAGTGGATCAGCGAGCACACCTGCTTTCACGAGCATTTGCTCCATGGAGACATCGAAGTTTTCAAAAAACATCGACGTGCCTCGAATCAAACTCTTGCCCGACACAATGGAGGTGTTGTCCCCGACCGCCCACAAGTCTTTGCCAAAGGTCCAGTACATTTTTCGACTGGTCATTGGGCCAGAGGTTGACGATGCTTTCAAGGATTTAAAGGGGAACTCTACACGAACGCCAAGTGTACTGACAAAGTCAATGCGCTCCGTCACGCTTGGCACAAGATAGTTGCCCCATTGGACGGTGAAGTGTGTGATTCCATTGGATTTCCAATGCGCAGCTTCTTGTTGCGCGGTCAATCGCTTGGAATTCGCCAATAGTTCGGATATTGCGGCCAGAAACGCTTTTCCTTCGTTTGATTCTACCAGTGGCTTCTGAATGGCATTGCCAAACATGGTCCCATACGAATTGATGACGTTGCGGCGTCGAAGTTGCTGCGATACGTCGCCAGATACACTGCGCCGTTCGAGATCTCGTGGGCAAGACATCTCTCGGCTCGTTTGGCGGTATGCGCAAGCGAAAACTTGCGATCCAAGTCAACCCAACACGGTTGCGTTTGCTGGGTCTCGCGTCGAAGAGCTTCAATGGCATATTCTGGAGTGTTGAGATGATGATTCAGCAAGGTGCGTGCGTACGCGGCTGAAAAGTAAATGAAGAGAGCGGGGTTGTCGACAAAAATCCAAGTGCCGCGTACTGGGGATCGCTGAGTTTGAAGCATTCATTTTGGCCATTGGGTAGAATGGTGTTGAAGGCATTGGCGCCATAACCACCACTGGATGTTGCATTGAAATGAGTCCAAAAGAGATCGTTCGCGAGAAGTGACTTGAAGAGACGGAGAAACTTGATGCTGATGGCATTCGTGAGGGCGACATACGCAAACGGCGCTTTTGGAAGCTGCGCTGAAAGGAGTGTCAGTGTTCCCTTGTCACCTTCCAAGCGAATCACTTCACGGCTTCCAGTTGCCCACTCGATGGCGTACGCCCAAAGAAGTTCCAGGGGTCCGTCGGATTTGAAGTAAGCAACGGCTGATGCAATAGGTCAACCTGAGTGCGATTGCTGGAGTTGACCACAAACTGAATCAACTCTGGACTCCTTTCAAGTAGATCTTGATGCGCTTTGGTCGCAAGCGACTGAATGGTTTGTCGATCTTGCGGTGAGAGAAACTCTTTGGCGAAACCACCTGCTTCACTGATGCTCTTGACACAAGCAGCCACGTCGATCATTCCGGTGCTGCAAATGGACTCGCAAACATTGTTGTCCAAAGAAAGAAGTGCCGAGGGCGATCCATGCCATGACAGCAACCTCGCGAGACACTGAAAACAATTCTGGGTAACTCATCCAGCAATACGCAGAAAACGACATTTACTGTTGGACAAATTGCTCTGGTGAGCCATCGCTGCAGAGAGGACTACTACCGACGTAGCGCCAAACCGACGGGATTGATTGGTCGAGTGATGGTGGTCTCCAGGCAAGTGGTGACAATCGTTGTGCAACGAGTTCGCCGATGGCCTGGTAAAACGTTTGAGCTTGTGGGCTGCTGAGGAGCTTCTTGTTGATGATTTGAGAAGTGGCCATGCTCAGATCCACCAAGGATTCTGGACACAAGAGTTGGTTCAAGTCAATAGAGCCGAACGGTCCTAGCACTTGACGAAGCAGGCGATCCATGGGTGTCAGTGGCCAAGGGATCACCTTGGAAGTGGAGAGCTCCTCCTGTGTCATCAATCGTTCAAAGGAGTACCCCATTGTCTCGTAGAACCGTGAGGTTCCTCGAATGAGGCTCCAGTTTGTTTCCGGCAGGTAATCGCCATCGTAACGGAAAGACCAATACATTTTGCGAAGTGTGCGAGCCATAACTGGTCTGCGGCGCCTTGATGGTTCAGATTGGTAGTGGAGCCAATCGCCGGAACCAACGTGATTTGCTCGGTCACGCGCGGCGCCAGATAGTTGCCCCATTGCATGGTAAAGTGGGTGATTCCGTTGGCCTGCCAGTATGCAACTTCTTGTTCCACACTGAGGACAAAGGAGTGGTTGGAACGGTTCCAAAGCGCCAACAAAGAGTTCCAAAAGCCACGTCCTTGATCGGATTCTTGAAGATGGTACGGTTGTCGGCTCCGAGGAACAAGTTGGAATCATTCATGGACGAGATGTAGTTGCGCAGATATGTCTCCAAGTACATGGCACCATTGGTTTGCTGGTTTGCAAGACATTGTTGTTCGCGTTTGGCCATATGCGCGAGTGAAAATGTGCGGTTCAAGTCCACGCAGCACAACTGGGTCTGATGCCAAAAGACATTGCGCTGGCTGTTGTCCGTGCGAAGTCCTCGCACAGCATGAGCTGGTGTATTGAATTGATGGTACAGAATCGTGCGAGCATTCCCCGTGGGAAACGTGATGAGTTGATCGAGATTCGACACCGAAGGAAGCAACGAACACGTAGACAAATTGCCATTGAACACGGCAAACTCGGGACTGGAGAACTGAAACTTGTGGTGATTTCGATAGGGCAGCATGGGATTGAAGGCACTGGCCATCACAGTTCCTCCCCGTGTGGCATTGAAGTCGTGCAGAAACAGACCGTTGCCAAGAATCAATTGTGAGGCCCATAGAAAGCGAATACTGAAGAACAACGTCACCGCGACGAACGGGAATCCTGCGATATGGCAGAATCGATCGAAAGTGGTCGCGGAGCAACAGCTTGTCGGGAATCTCTTCACACAGGACTTTTTCGTGCCATACTCTTGTAGCTTGGAAGGCTTGCTCGAAAGCGCAAGGACCGGGGCCGAAGGCGTAGTCTTGGCCATTGTTGGAGATCCAAATCAGATCATCAAGGTACCTCGTCAATGCAACTGTGAACTCTACATTACAAGTCTCGCTCATGGTTTTTCCCAACGATGACCCCAGTTGTACATGTACGGGTAGCGTCAGGTCCTCTGTTTTTAGACGATGTGAGAAGCACAAAGCAAAGCAAACAACAGAGACTCACTTCTCTTTCCACCACCAATCCAACATATATTCTCTGCATTTTCATCCAAACGTCTGCGCCCCCAACTGAACTCCAACAGCCATGATGACTTCGTCTGGCGTGTTGCTTCTCTCGAGTCGCTGTCCTAAACCAACACTGATACTGATGGTGTTGATCTGTGAACAAGATCGTCCGTTCACAGGGGTTTCTCATCGGACGACCACGATGATAAACCTAGGATGGGATCATCTGAAACGCCCCAAAACCAACACACCTGCAACCTGCAAACAAAAGAGTGCGCCTTACTGCATCGTTTGAAAGTTGCAACCGACAGAATTGACTGAACATCTCTTCAAGTTTGCTCTCTCCCCCCCCCCGCCTCCAAGAGCAGTGCGCAGGGTTTGGAGGATACCACAACAACCTCGAAACCGCAGCAGAATCCCACACCAAGACTTGCTCCATTGCTTTCGGAAGGAGGAAAATTCTCGTCGAACGGGACCTGTCCGTTTCCATTTGTAGGCATGCGAGCGGAAGAGATCGGGGTGCAGCAATGGACAACGTTCACTTCACATTTGCATCAGCAAACACCTCTTCCAGGCTCAGTTGAAAAGTCCAAGTGGAAACTCCTGCACCTACCCACCACTGGTCGATCCGCCGCTTCCCATGGTGCGAGGTCAACAAGGAAGGCACATTAGAACTCATTATCCTTACAAGAGTAGAAGCGAGCTCAAGATACTGTCCAACACCACATGCCATGAAAGCAGATGGTATCGAGAAACTGTTGCATGCAGCACGGCAATTGCTCGCGGATACAAGCCATTTCGAGGTGCCTCATGTATTGTGACACAAAACCATCAACTGATCACCCTCAAAAGTGATCCATGCTTTTAGCGGGAAATGACAGCTGCCTTGTGACCTTATCGTCTAGTTGGTCGAGGGTTTTCTGTCCAAAACTCTCATCCGCCATGCAGAATCGTGGCTTTAGACCAGCAAGCAATTGACTCCCAGGTACAAACTAGAAACAGAACAACGGAGAAGACACGGCCGACTGTCAGACTTTAAAACAGTCCAGTCTTGCCAACGCAAGCTCATTTTTCAACTTGCCAAGTTGATCCATTCTCCTTCAAGGTTTCTCAGCACCTCACCATTCGCAACTGCTGCCAAACAGTTCCAACGATGCTTTTCGCCTCCTCTAAGATCATACTTCTTACCTTGACCATTCTTTCGGTGACCGAGACCATGGCCGATGCCAGTGCGAATAGCTCGGCCCCCGACAGGAAAACTAGTTCCACGAAATGTCCGGTCATCAACTCGTGCATGGAAGCATCCAATCCCATTGCACAAAACGCCACCGATTCGCTTGGTGATGGACTCGTTGAAGCGTCGATTGCGCAGTGCTATTTGAAGGAACTCGCGAATGCCGATGTTTGCTTCAAGGTGCCCAATGACTTCAATGGTTTGCATCGTTCGTTCGATTGTGTGGCCGACCCCACTGGCGATGGTCGCTACGTTTGCTGGCGGGATTACGTGTTCGATGACTCGACAGCTCCAGCAAACGATGCTTCGCCATGTAAGCAGCAACTACCAAGCCAGCTCACCCAGTTTCAAGTGACTTTTCTAAGCATGGTCAACGAGAAGACCGAGCTGCTGGATCTATCCCCCAACATGCCCTGCGCGACCAAACGTTGCGCCATCACCAACGGTGTGGCATCCTGCCCGATCGCCAAGTGATTCCTCCCCAAAATGCCAAGCCCACTATGTGTTGAGACGTTTGAGTTAACCCGTGGTTGATGCAGAGGTTGGGTTGAAAAGTGGTAGTTGTTTCGGTTGGCAGATGAGTTCGTGATCAGATAATTGGTAACGTGAACCATTCTCGACGCTTCGGATCATGAACCAAGTATCCTTGTCATTCTTTTGTTTGGCGGGGTCCGTGGCCTGCTGAAGTCATGCGGCACCCAACGTCCAAACATGCTCAACCCATTCAATTAACGTCCGCAACTTCCCGGGGAAGGGAGAGACAGAGGATCATCTCTCTTCGGCGTTTGGGTTGTCAAAGTCGAAGTCGTACAGCCCGTAGAGAATGCCAATCAAAACAAACGCCAGCGTGATGATGGCTCCTACCACGGTGGAAATGGCAGTCACAACGACAAAGCCCATGACGGCCAAAGGAAACAGCATCAACAGCGGAAACGATACAAGCCCAAAAGTGACTGCACAACAACAACAACGAGAGACAAGAGACAAGAGACAAGAGGCACCAGCGTGAGGACACGCCACACCGGATCTGAAAGGCACATGACTCACTTTTAGATGGTCGATAAATATCCGCTTCGTCCACTCGCAGCTTGAGAGCGGAGAGAATGATCAAGATTTGCTCGGCTGCCGAAAACAAGTTGTTGGTTTGGACCAACACGTCCATGTCAAATGCCAACAGGAACAACACGGGCAGGGTGTTCACCAGCATGGCAATGTACGGCGTCTCAAAGAAATAGTGGCGTTTGCCACAACCGTTTGGAAGCAGATCATATTCAGCCATGCCGTTGATTTGGTAGCATTGGGTAAACGCTGATGTCACCAGCATGCCCATGTTTGAACACATGCCAGATGCAAGTAAAAGCCCACGAAGAAATGGACCACCCAACATGTAGCCCACATCGATCATCGAGTCGTCTCTGAAGTCCTGCCATCGGAGTTTCCCAACAGCCACGGTTGCAATCAACGGAACGGCATACACCACCACGGATACCCCGAGACTGATGAAAATGGCACGAGGAAACGTGTGCGAAGGATTGGCCACTTGGCCACCAAACAAAGATACCATGTAGATGCCATCAAAACACCAGAACACATTCTGTACCAGCGAAGTCACGTCCACCTACAACCAAACGACACATCGCAACTCTTTTAGACCCGCCCAAGAAGAAAACCCTCGTTGAATCCATGGTTGGCTCTTGTCCATGCGACGCACCTTTCCATGATCCCCTCTTCCGTCTGGAACTTTGCCCAGCAAATCATAGTCCCGCGCTTCCGCAAAGCACCAAAACACTAGAATCACAAATGGAACCAACACCAAAAAGGCCAAGACCATGCATAATTTGCCCACGATGCGAACGCCAAAGAGCGTTGGGAGAGTACACAGAATCGTGATCACAACCTTGAGGAGGTATTTCATGAGACCCGAGTCAATGGCACCAAATGCCTGCACCAAATACTGAACAACGTAAAGCGGATACACTGCGTTGCTCAGAGTACACGAAACCCAATTCCAATAACCTTCTTGAAAGCCCCAAAACGGTCCAAACGCATACGAGACCCATAGTACAAAGCCACCTGACCCAGGTACCAGCAACCACCACCATCAGTGAATGTTATTGGTGCTATCAGTGCGAAAGAGATACTTTGACACGCACACCAAGCAATACACTCACCATCGTTTGGGTACACCGTACACAACTCGCTGATGATCATGGAAAACGGCGCGCCAAAGGCAATTGCAAACACCGCCAGACTCACCATCCCGAGCAGTGGACCTCCGCTGGAAATGATCATCTCGACTCCAGACGGTCCACCGCAACACAAAAAGAAAAAAATAGGCAGCATGAGCCTCAACGTCAACAACCGCGGAGCACTCTTGCTGGTCACAAGCACGGCTTCGCCGTTTTCGGCAGCAGGAGTGAATCCACGAGCACCACCTCTGGCGTGGCTGTCGTACAACGGAGAATCCATCAAACCGACCAGTCCTTCATGGAAAAAGGAGTGAATATGGTTTTTGGTGTGTCCACCGGAAGTCAGGCTATGGTTGGGACTAGTTTCCAGAATCACCATGTCGCTTCGCGATGCGGCACCTGGACGAAGCAACGGCATTGCCAGCGTGTGTTCACCTTGTGAAGAAGCCACGGATCGCGTACTTGGCAACGGCAGGACAAACGTATCGTTCTGGGAGTTGGCTCGAGTCAGGTGCATGATGGCAAACTGACTGGAAGGGGTACAAAAGTCCCCGTCGTCAATGGTGGTGGAGTCAGGTGGCAACTCCAAGCGTTCGTTAAGCCCCACAGTAGAGGTCGTCGAGTCCGCGACGGGGACACCTGTGCCATCGTTTGTGGAGGTCGATGAGCTCGCCGGCTCCTGTCGAGTAATTGACATGGCAATGGCGGTGGCATCCAAATACCAGCAAAACTCTCTCAAAGCACGTTAAGCCTCCATACAAGTCAATCAGTCTGCCTACCTATGCTGTAGGCAGGCTATTGTGGAAACATCTTGACATGGAGAGGCAGAGAGAGCTGTCACCAGCTGGTGATCTGATCCGACGGGATGCCATTTTGGTCACTTGTTCTTCTGCTTCTTCTTCTGCTTGTTGTTGTTGTGGTGCCCCCCCCCCCCCCCGCCCAAAATACACTTTTTGATGGAATAAGATCATTCGAAATGGCTCCCATTCAGGACGAAACCCAGCCATGGTCTCCTCCGACGAAACCGAACCATGCAAGATCGGGCAGCGAGTCAGCCCATCCAGCAGTGTTAAGAAGCTTTTTGTCGGCGCAAAACCAAGAGAACAAGAGAACAAGAGGAACAAGAGGAACAAGCGCAAGTGTTCCAGTGGGTCTTCCCTGTCATTTGCCATTTGCCATTTGCCATTTGCCATTTGCCATTTGCCATTTGCCATTTGCGTCGTTCACAAACTGCCGGCCATTCCATCCACTCGCACCGTGTGGGTTCTAAGACCATGCAAACCGTTTCAAAAATCCCATCCCCCCTACACCAAACCAACCTGTGATTTAAACAATCCCTTCGATCCGCACACTTGAATCAAACATCTCATGTCATACTACACTTCACTATGCCCAATGGCATCATTGGTGTTTAGAACACCTCCGGGGCCCAAGCAGAACGATTCGGGCCAGCCAGGAATAATAGCCCTGACATGTGATGCGATGCGTCGATGAGATGCAGATCAGTTCTCAAAATACGCAGATTGCCAACGGAAACAACAGCATTGCGGGGCCTCCCTCCGAACGAACGCCTCCACGTCAAACTCCCTCCCCCTCCACTTCCCCCCCCGCCCCCCTCCACGGCTCGTTAGCTTTCTGCTGCTTCATTTCGGCTTTTGGTCTGCTGCTTGCGCTTGTCCTGGTCTCCTTCTTCTTCTTCTTCTTCTTCTTCTTCCTGCACCTCCGCTGGCTGCTGGCTGTTGGTTGTCGTCGCCTGCCATTGTGTAGCTGCTCCCTTCGCGACTTCGTTCCGTGGGAGTTGCCTGTCGCTGGTTGCGCGTGGACAACATGGCGCTATCGGAGCGCGACGACACCGTCGGATCCGAGTCAACCCATTCGTCGTCTCTGAATGGCGTGGCCGCAGGAACGGCTGGTCATGGCGCCATTGCTTCGCCGGGCCACCATGAAGTGCACCGCCCCCACCACGGCGTCACGGCACTGATGCAGCAATTGAATTCCTACGAGAAGCCCAGTGTCCATGTAGCCAAACAGTGGCTGCAGCAAGTGATTTTGCCGAGACGAAGGTACGATCCAAAGACCAAGCAGTATCGTATGCTCGAAATGGGTGAACCCGTGGAAGGAAGTGAATTGTTCCCCGTCTGGAAGACCTCACTCAACG
>JAMFLO010000728.1:0-10688 GCA_027475765.1 Paralagenidium karlingii
ACCTCGAACCCAGCCTTCCACTGTTCACTTTGAAAGGTCGAACTGTTCAAGTCATTGTCAAGATTGCCGAGATCCATTTGACCCCAGACAACCCATCGTACCCTGGTGGCTCCTGGCATGTGGAAGGATCGGACTCAGAGCAGATTGTTGCGACCGGTTTGTACTACTTTGGTTGTGAGAACATTACCGAGTCGAGACTCTGGTTCCGCGTGATTGTGAATGAACCAGAGTACGAGCAGAATGATGAGACGGGAGTGGCCGCGATGTATGGCTTGGAGAATGAAGAGCGTCTGGTGCAGACCCTTGGTGGCTTTGTTGCTGTTGAAGATCGTTGCGTGGTGTTCCCAAACACGCTCCAGCATCGTGTTTTGCCATTCGAGCTTGCGGACAAGACCAAACCAGGAGTGCGCAAGATCCTAGCCTTCTTCATCGTGGATCCTTCAAAGACGATCCCATCGTCATCGGTGATTCCACCGCAGCAAGAAGCTTGGATTCACGAGTGCAACGGTGCTGTATCGAATGCTCTGCGCGAGTTGCCTGAGACGGTGGTGCAACAGTACATTCAAAAGTTCATGGTGGATGGAAGAATGACCTTGGAGGAAGCAAAAGAGTACCGAGAGCAGCTCATGAACGTGCGCAGGGCTGCAAATGAGGATGCAAACGACGAGGAAGAGCTCATGTTCTCGCTGTGTGAGCACTGAAAAATGTTGGTCAAAGTGGCTAGTGAGGTTGCTGTGGATAGAAATGGATAGGTCTTGTCTAGAACACGATCCTGGCACGAGGCACAATGCAATTCCCATGCATGGCTGACGACGACGCATCATCCCCATCCAGATTCTGAAAAGTGTGACACAATCTTTTGTCATCAAGGCGAAAGGAGAGCAAACACCTTGAAACAAGTATGTGTGTTTCGCGCACCAGAGCACGTGTTTCTTGGCTTTCATCATTCACTACGGTCCTATAAGTACCTCCCATGAACAGTCGTGCAAAGATCGCGGCATAAGTTTTTAGAGGTAGCGAGACGAATCGGATGCGACCCTCCGACAACGCCATGAAACGATGCGCGTTGGGATTTGCGTGCGTGTTGGCCATGGTAAGTGATGTCCAACAGAACCATGGACTGCCATGTCGACTCTGGTGGTTTGGCTGGTCATGGACCTACCGTGTTATGGTGGTGGGGGTGTTAGGTTGGTCTGGAAGCCTTCGCGATCGCCACAGCTCAAGACATTCCCGTTGTTGTCCAAGAGGTCCGCCGTTGAGGTTTTTAATGTGTTTTTGTTTGCCCTGCAAGTTGGTGGACTGATGGGTGGATGCCATGTGCTGTGTTGCTGTCTTTGTGTGACTTGCCAAGCAACAGCAACAGGAGAGTGATGCGAATGCCGCAGGTTCTGGTCTTGTGCCCGGTTTGGACGATTTGGAGTTGATCGCGTTCAATATAGATTACGCGGACGAAGAGATTCTCGAGCCATTGATGCTGTGGGCTTATCGTCAAGTCGTGGCTGAAAAGCGACGATCCGATGGGTTGCTTCGCGCCATTGATCTTCCCGAGTGAGTGGCAAATAGACTGCTGGAATCGGGTCGAGTAGATGATCTTCGATCTAACGACGCATTGATGCACTTCTTTGCTGATGCTTCGGTGCCCAAGGTATATTCACCGTGTCCTGAATCCTGCAGACCACGACATCTCGGACGACGAACGCGCGATTCTGTTCGAGGCGACGGCCGAGCTTCGTGAAATCCAGGGACTCAACAGAGACCTCATGGTGGTGCACCATGGATTCCTGAATCGAGGCAGTCCGTTGCGGTTTGTTCGTGATCTGGCCAAGAAAATGCACTCGAATCGACGTCGACTGCAAGAGCAGCGATCCGAGTTGTGACATGGAACAACCTGCCTCCTGCCAGCCAAACAAAAGAAAATGGAATCTACCTGGCAAAAAAAGAAACCAAAGCATTCACTGAGAGGCTATTCAAGCAGCACCGATATCCTGCCAACAACAACAAAAAAATCTCGGTTGGCAGCCGTATGCACAACGAAAACAAGCCTAAAACAAGAAGAATTTCTGCGCAAGCGGCAACGTTTTGGCTGGCTCGCACGTGACGACTTTGCCGTCGACTTCCACTTTGTACGTTTCGGGGTCCACACGGATTTTGGGCAGCGCATCGTTTAGTTTCATGTGCTTTTTGCCGATTTTGCGGCAATTTTTCACCGCTTCGACGCGCTTGGTGAGCTTGTACGAGGCCCGGATCTGTTTGGTCAGACTGCTCTTGCTCACAAACGCAATGGACGTGGAACCAATGGCTTCTTGACCAAACGCGCCAAACATGGGTCGCATTCGGACCGGTTGCGGCGTTGGAATGGAGGCATTTGGATCGCCCATTTGCGCAAAGACAATCGCGCCGCCTTTCAAAACCATTTCGGGTTTGGTGCCAAAAAAACTGGGCTTCCAGAGAACTAAATCGGCAAACTTGTCGACTTCGACGGACCCAATCAAATGGCCCATTCCGTGAGCAATCGCTGGATTGATCGTGTATTTGGCAATGAAGCGGCGCACACGGAAATTGTCTCGTTTGTGGCTGGAAGCAGCATCTTCGGGCAAGAGTCCACGGTGTTTTTTCATTTTGTCTGCAGTCTGCCACGTTCGCGTGATCACTTCACCGATTCGTCCCATGGCCTGGGAATCGGATGAGATGATGCTGATCGCGCCCATGTCGTGCAAAATGTCTTCCGCCGCGATGGTTTCGCCACGAATGCGAGACTCGGCGAAAGCGACATCTTCCGGAATCTTCTTGTCCAGATGATGGCAAACCATCTATCATACCAATTCAACACACAGCCATGAGGTTTTTCCACGATCACTTGCAAGCCACGGATGGGGATTCTACGACACCTCACCAGCATATCAAGGTGTTCATCAATCGTGTTGGTTGTGTAAGGACGTGTGGGGTTTGTCGAGGAAGGCAACACGTTTGGCACACCGCACACCGTGATGATGTCTGGCGCATGGCCACCACCAGCACCTTCACTATGATACGTGTGAATAGTTCTGCCGTTGAAAGCCGCGATGGTGTGTTCAACACAAGACGATTCGTTCAGCGTATCTGTATGGATGGTGACTTGCACGTCGTTGGCTTCGGCGACTTTGAGGCAATTGTCGATGGCGGCCGGAGTGGTACCCCAGTCTTCGTGTAGCTTCATGCCAATGGCACCCGCATCAATGATATCTTGAAGTCCATCTGGGGTCGACGTGTTGCCTTTGCCCGTGAAACCCACGTTAATGGGGAAGTTGTCTGTTGACTGCAACATGAGTTTCATATGGTTTGGCGCTGGGGTGCAGGTAGTTGCATTGGTGCCTGTTGCAGGGCCAGTACCTCCACCAACCAGGGTCGATAAACCACTCGCCAAAGCCTCTGTACACAGCTGAGGACCATGAACAGGTAAGAGTCTCGAGGCAGTACCATCAATCTCTTTTGTTTCTGCATCAACTCACCTGAGGACAAATAAAGTGAACATGCGCATCAAATCCGCCCGACGTCACAATCAAACCTTCACCCGCAATCACTTCTGTGTTCACTCCGACTACCATGTTGGGCATTACTCCGTCCATAACATCTGGATTGCCACCTTTGCCAATGCCCGAGATGAGACCATTCTTGATCCCGATATCCGCTTTGTAGATGCCGGTGTAGTCCACAATCAGTGCATTGGTGATGATGGTATCAAGCACTTGGCTAGCCTTTTGACCACTAGCTTGACCCATTCCTTCGCGGAGCACTTTGCCGCCACCAAACTTGCATTCATCGCCGTACACGGTCATGTCTTTTTCGACACAAATGAACAACTCCAGATCTCCGAGTCGCACCGTGTCTCCAGTTGTCGGCCCATACACTTGAGCATACACACTGCGAGGAATCTTACACACCGCCGAACCAGACTCTTCACCCATGACACGTCGCTTCTTTGCCGATGGGTCTCTTTTGCCTTCTTTACCAGAAGAGTCTTGTGGTTTATGGTGGAAACCTTTTTTGACGGCTTTCTGCACGATGGCATCGACCTTGGTGGGGTCTACAACTCCGGTTGCCAGGTTGTTGCCTCCAGTGATGATGCGATTGCCGCCGATGGGGACGATTGACACGGTCTTGACATCTCCAGGTTCAAAGCGCACGGCTGTTCCAGAAGGAATGTTGAGTCGTTTACCATAAGCGAGTTTGCGATCCATTTCCAGAAACGGATTGGTCTCGATCAGGTGATAATGGCTTCCCACTTGAACCGGTCGATCGCTGAGATTGGTGACTTGCAGTGTCGAGGCTTCGCGTTTGGCGTTGAGCACCAGTTCTCCTTCTGCAGCGATGACTTCTCCCGGAATGACAGCCTTGGAGGTCGACGAAACGACTTTGCCGGCACCTTTGCTGGCGCTCTTGAACATGTCCAGCGAAGGAATCGGCAGAAAGGACCCGTACAAGGCCAATTCCAGATTACCGTCTTCTTTGCGAATCGGTTGATGCACTGTCACGAGTTTCGTGCCATCTGGAAACGTTCCTTCGACCTGCACTTCGTCCAGCATTTCCGCGACGCCATCCAGCACTTGGTGTCTACGATATGGGACCCGGCGCCGCGTGAGTCTCAGTATGATTCCAAGCGCATGAAGGAGGTGTTAGGTGAACCTTCCAAGCAACTGGGTGCCCAGTGTCATGAGTTCTGCGACCGACTTGCCATCGCGAATGAACTCGAGCACCTGAGCATCAACAACAAACAACTCACATTAGAGCCATGTCTCCTGTGGGTGGATCCCGGTACCGCCAAACACGATGCGCGGCATGACTGGGCCAACCTGGGTGGCGATGAGCGCCACGCTTTCGGTGTAATTGAGTCTCAGGCCTCTTGCCAATCGCTTTTGTGCCAGGAAACCGGCCAAATGAAGTCCCAAATGGTCTTCTTCACGAGGACTCAGCCGCATGCTTGGCTTCTTCTTCTTCTTCTTCTTCTTCTTCTTCCTCCTGGTGACTTGACGTGAGATGGGCACAAAGCAAAGATCTGCCCCACCATCCAGGAAGGCCGAGAGTGGTACACCGTACCACCACTCGCAGTATCCGCCACTCTCAACGAAAACCGGTGACACCTCTGGTAACCGATCTCTGCAATGCACCCCCAAGAGAATGAACCAGCAACTGCAACAAATGCATGCGAGGTTTTGAGTGACAACTTGCTGGTTTTTGACATTTGGCATCGCCGAAAAAGTGCAATTGAGTGAATTTTGTGTCTTTTCATTGGTTTTGCTTGTTGCTTGTTGTTTTTTTCGCGACGTTTAGAGCTCCCTGGAAGCCAAATTGCACGCCATCGTGATGGCCTCCGCCGGTGCGGAGTTCCACGCGAATATGACCACGGAGCTGTCCGAGTTGCAGCATCAAACGGTGCGGGAATGGAAGCAAAGACGCAAGAGAAGAAGGACAAGGCTGACTATGTGTGCGGGTGTTGGGTGTCCTACCGACTTCTCTCGGTGTGTTGGTTCGTTTTGGCATGGGGTTTATTACTGCAGGATGAGTTGGGGCGAACACCGTTGATGATTGCGGCCCAAAACGGATGGCACGAACTCTGTGAATGGCTTTTACAACGTACAAAGCCAACTGACCAAGTAAGAGACGAGACGAAACGAGACGAGAAGAAAGCCATGGCGTGAACGTGGAGAAGTGACGAGAACGGACGTGTGGGGATGCACGCACAGTCAATAGATCCTTTGGAGACGAGAAAAGCATTGCACGGCGCGATTCAGAACCAACACGTGGAAACCACGCAGGTTTTGCTCAAACAACTACCAGATGAAGAACAGCAGCAGCTGGGCACGGAGGTTTTCTTTTTCTTTTTTGCACAGCATGGGGAACACGACACTCTCTGTCCACTACACTTCGCGGAACTCTGACGGGGTCTTTTTGGATTTGTGGCTTTGGTGGACAGTTTCTGTTTCGAGCCATTGCTCGTCACCAGTTGGCCGATGCCATGGTGCTATTGGAGGCCGGTGTGAATCCAAATGTCACGCAATCGAGTGATTCCCAAGAGGATCGCATTGCACTGCACGAAGCGGTCACTTCGCCAATGCTTCTGTGTGCCTTGTTGGACCACGGAGCACTCATTGAGACGAAAGTGAGTGAACCAGACGTGGATCGTTTCAAAGTTGCATTGACTGGTTCAATGACTCCTTTGAATGGTTGTAGGACAAACGGGGTCGCACTGCACTCTCGGTCGCCGCGATACGTGGCGAAACTAACAGCTGTGAGCTGCTGCTCGCGAAGGGAGCCTCCGTGGATTCCACGGTAAGTTATACACACTTTGATCCTTGCAATGAGATTCTTCGCTGGTATCATGACACGGAATACACCAACCAACACCAAAGGACCAAGAAGGCCGATCTGCTATCTTTCTTGCGGCATGTCATGAGAAAGAGCAAGTGGTCAAGCTTTTGATAGGTCATGGCTGCTCCATCGACTCCACGGTTGCGTCACAAACCTCTTGAAGCATTCCCTTGCCATGTGCAGTGGTGAACTGAACTTTGGTGAATTCTAGAATCGACTGAATCGAACAGCTCTGTTTCACCATGCGGAGCGAGGCAATGCTCGCGGCTGTTCACTGTTGTTGCGATTCGACGCAAATGCTCATCACAAGGTGGAGAGCGATAACCACTTTGACAGAGTTGATTTCTCCAGAGCTCGTTGACAAATCTGGAGTATTGCCTGGTTGCAACTCTTGTAGGATTCTAACCATTGGACCCCGCTTCTCCTGGCAGCAAGCTTTGGATACAGAGATGTATGTCGCGTTCTGCGTGGCCAAGCACAAAAGCAAGCAGACCTTTTGGAAGAAGAACCTTCGGAAAAGATCGTGCTTTGTCGACCATCTCACGCATCTGCTTACTGGGTGTCGGTCACTTCGGCCCATCTCATGCGGATTTACGCTGAACTCTTGTGAGTCATTTGAATTCATCCAGTGATGCCATCATGGATCCAACCTACTTACCAGTAAATTCCAAAACTTTCGCTTGATCAGAGACCATGGCGTCCAGCAGACTCTGCACAAGTATGAAACCTTGCTGATTCGCGATGAAGCCATGAACACGCTGCTGCATCTTGCCGCAAGCTTTGCAGGTGAGCTGGATGGCCATTATGTGATCCGCTGTTTATTTCATGTTGGCAAGCTCCCGCTTGGCATCCAGAACTGTTTCCACAAAACCCCACGCGATGTTGCTCAAGAGCACAACCAGCATTTGTCGATTCGAGTTTTGGACCGGCTGATGCAGCAACAACTCGACGAAGAAGGCCATGAATCCAACACGCATGCGTTGATGGAAAACCCCAAGAAGTTGGTGCATCGTGTGTTTCGAAACTCCATGTCGAGTGTGCATTTCATTGAGTGTTCGCGCGCGCGTTTGGGTTTGTTGTGTCGAGGCATTGAAGAAGGCATTTACAGTTGCCAGGACGAAATCGTCGCTCAAATTGACGAAGAACGTGGAGATACAGTCCTGCATTATCTGATCAAGTCTTTCGCCGAAAAGACCACTGATGAATTTCCATCGGTCGAAGACCAACAACAATTGCTGGAGAATTGGCACTGGCTTGGAAACACAGACGAGATGGACCGTCAAGTTCTTTGCCTCGTCAGTAAAAGGAATTGGGAAGGCAAGACGCCGTTGCACGTCGCTGCCGAAATCGGTGCGCTTGGGTTTTGTAAGGTTCTAATCGCCAGAGGTGCTCAAGTGAGTGAGGAGTGCGCACCGCTTGATCCACGTCTAGCCGAATGGCTCCACGTTGAACCCACCCAGTACCTCAAACCACTCAATTTTGCGTGCATTCCAAGCGGATCGCATGTGAGTTGGCGTCAACGCAAAGAATTGGTCGCTTTTATCATGCAACAAGATGAAGCACTTCCAATCCACCCATGTGCCCTCGAGGATTGCAAGAAGAAGATCTCATTGTTCTTCCCCGAGTTGATTGGCAAGCTTCTTCAAAAGCACCAATCGGATCTGCAGAAACAACCCGAGGTCGTTGAAGCCCAAGTTGCGTTTCGAGAGTTTATTGAAGACTGGTATCCTGAAGTACCAGTCGATCAAGAATGCAACTTGCATGTGATTGCCGAAGACGATCAAGCACACAACGATGAAGAAGACGAAGCAGAAACCCAGTCTTCCTCTTTCTCGACGTTGGCATCAACCAATTGGCGTGACGACATCACCCGTGACGAAAGTGGTGTGCTCTTGTTTCGTCTCTTCTTGGCGTCCGAACAAACAAGCAATGTCGACAGTGTGTTTCATCGCTATTGCCTCAACGAACTCCTGGTTGAAACTACCGGTGATTCGATACTTCACCTTGTCTCCGCGAGGAACCATCGAGAGTTTGCCAATGTGATTCGGTACTGCCTCGACGAAGAACAAATGGATGTGAACAAACCAAACAAATACTTCAAGACACCGCTCCATTTCGCATGTGAAAACAATTTACCAGAAGTGTGCCGTTTGCTGATTAGCTTTGGAGCCAAAGTCACCGTGACTTGCCAAGACCCAAGCACTGGTCAATGGATGACTCCACTGTATGCTGCTATGCGGTGTAATCCACCAGCGTATTCAATCGTTGAAATGCTTTTGAGGATCCAGTTCTCCATTTGCGAGCCCCAAGCACCCAAACAGTCTCGACGTCACACTCGAACTGGCCGTCTTGATGGCAAGTGCTCTAGACACCTCCAAGAACGTGTGGCTTCTTCATCAAGTTCCTGTAGGTCTTTCCATGAATTGAACTGGAATGGCTTTGTGCTACAACAGATTCTGGCAAACTATCCGCACCTACTGGGTTTGTTTCTGGACCATTTTGTGGACGAGATGGACCATGGCAGAGGTGAACAAGTGTATCGGTTTCATCAAGTGTACGAGACCTGCTGCCATCTGGAGCAAATGGTTCAACAAGCCGTAGCGAGCGCAGCGGTTCGTTCATCCTCATCTTCAGTGTATTCGACTTCAGCTACCAACACTTCTCGAGCTAGCGATTCACCACAGCAATCGTCGGTCTCGGTTCTCACCCACCCTGTTGTTCGCAATGCACTCCGTGTGAAATGGAAGGTAAACGTCATGTGGCAATCGTCGCGTTGGCACTTGTCTCACGTGGTAGTGATGGTGTTTGTTGTAGCTCTTTGGTGCGAAAACACATCGCCGTCAGCTTGCGCTGTACATTCTGATGATGGCATTTTTCTTTCTCTCCAATCTTGTGTTTCTTTCAAGCATCGAGCATGTGGATAACTCCAGTGGTGGTTCTGCTGCAGCTTCGGGAACGACTCGCTTGGTAACGCCACACTGGACAACCCTTGACAAGCCAATCGACTGGTTCACGGCGTTGATGAAACTCGGTTGTTGGTCTCTGGCTGCCTATCATCTGTTTTATGTCGAGTTGTTTCTGGAATGGCGCGTGGACAAGGCCAAATACTGGCGCTCTTTGTGGAATTTCCTGGACGTGATCACGTTTGTGTTGATTCTGGCGAGTGCTCCGTTTGAAATGTGTCAAGTGGACAACGAACAGAGTTGGATCGTCAACACGCGCGAGTCGCTGCTCGCTTTATTGTGCATTCTGTTGTGTGTGAATCTGATGCAGGCACTGCTAGTGAATTCGTTTTGCTCGGTGTTGATCTTTACGTTTGCACGCATGTGTCGAGTGGCCATTCAAGTGTTGTTTCTGTATGGCCTGTTGTTGCTGGGCTTTACGTCCTGCTTTTTGATTTTGTTTCATGGGGAAAAACCGTATCAAAACTTTTGGAAATCGCTCCAAATCGTGTTTTTGGCCACGTTTGGGGATCTCAACTACAACGAAAACTTTGCGTTTGCAAGCAATCGGCACAGTAATCTGAGCTTTGTGATTCTGATGGTGTATGTGCTGGTTGTTAATATTGCAGCATTGAATTTGTTGATTGCGCTGATGACGTCCGAGTATGAACGCGTCCACAATCAAGCCGAAGAACGATCACTGATTGAGTTGGCCGGGGCACTGCATCGATACGAGAAATGGCTGGGGAATGCCACAATCACAAGATTGTATCAAAGCGAGCGAGGAAGATCCATGTTTGCCGAGTCCATGTGCTGTGCGTCCGGTGGCTCATCGTTCATGTCTGCTTCATCCGGCTCCTCGGGTTCGTGGCGCAGTTCAAGTTTCACTGGTTCATTAAGATCGAATGCCCATAGTACTCGTCGTCGTTTGGGTGGGAACGATCGACAAGGAGAAGACAATCCCCGCGTCCAACGTTGGCTCTTGCAGAAAACACAACCCATTGCTCAAGCAGGGTAAAACGTCATCTGGCCCTACACGGTGAGTAGTGGCGTGTCTAAGAAAGCATTTCAAAAGGATTTGGTGCCGTTGGCGACATCTTTGGCGGGCTGCACCGTCATGTTGTCCACAAAAGAATGCGACCGGATTCGCGCTGATCCAACCAACTGTTGCATTTCTCAACTATCACCAGTGTTCGACACGTCAGCTTTCCGACACTGCATGACTACTCATCCGAACGACAGCGAGGCCAATCCCAAGATCCTGGATGGCAACGGCATCGTGGCCAATCCCAATGACCTGGACGGCACCACCACTGTTGCTCCCACGCGTCCCGATCCAACGCTTCCTCCATCGACTCGCGACCTACCACATCGTTCTGGGAGACAACGACATTGCTCTTG
>JAMFLO010000729.1:0-10683 GCA_027475765.1 Paralagenidium karlingii
ACAAAGTGTTATTGCCATATTCATTTATTCATTTGTGACTTTGTTGATCTACAAGTGATTTGCCTTCGTGCTGAGTCTCAGTGCAACTGCCATTCAAAAGGCCGAGGAGTAACGTCAGATCACGGGAAAAATTGCCTCTATTGTGTGATAAAATTGAACTCTCTCTGGATACAAGAACAAGTGTTGCTATTATTTCTTGTTGAAAGTGGATTTTAGTTATCACTTTTGAAGTCTACTACACGACACAAGTCTGTATCTTCCTTGCCGGTCATCACATTTGAATCCAGTTTGTTCATGAGCTTGTGAAATACCAGAATCAATTCTCCAACGCAAAACACTTGAGTGAGACTGTCGATTGGAATGCGACTCCGTTATGATCGTTCTTGTTACTTGTTTGGTTTCACGTCATAAAAGTCACCAATACAAACTCCTTTTGGCCATTGAGCTTGCTTGAGAATGTCATTGTTTCATTCTTCCTTTTTGGGCCCTTGTCTTCCGTTTGCGTGTGCGCGTTCATACATCACATACTCCTTGAGTTCTGTTGGTTAGTTTAGTTCATATGGTTGCTTCTTGACTTCTTTTCTTGTTGGTTCTTTTTGCTCGGTACTTGTCTCATTCGGTTTGGACTGAAATAGGCATAGCATACCCATATCCTATTGTTCAGTTCTGAGTTTTCTGACATCTCATGAGACTGTTGGGTTGTTTGTATAACATATCAGATAGACAAACCTCACTTATTATCCTTTTAGGAAAATATTCACTTCGTCACAGGCACGTACTTGGGTGGCGGTCGACCTAGACGCTTGGCTTCTTCCACCATTGACTTGAAGTGCAGCTCATGGCGGCGCCGTAAATTGGCAGCCTGCCGTTGGCGCCAGCACATTTTGATAACTAGAAGGGCTGTGGTTATGTTGACATCTGCTGTTGGTGCTTGGGTTCCGAATTCCTATACTTTCATATATATAATTTATAGAGGGGGTATACAGTATAGGTAGAGAGAAGTGCTGAGTGTTTTGGGGGGGAACTTAGGAACTTTGTCTATAAAACCTACCATGATCACAATTGTTGATGTTACATCAGTTCGGTGATATGGAACCGGTTGAAATCAGGTTTCACAACCTTACGCACTGCTGAATTTTGATAACTACAATCACTCTGATCACTCATTGTTGAAAGTGACAGTTCTGAGAATTGATTATGTTACATCGTCCGCTCAAGCAGTGCATAAAATGGCATCTAGAGTACCCCTAGACCCCCTTAGAGACCACGTTAATGTACCATGTAGTTCCAATCGGCAATCATTGAGTCTTAGGCATGACGCACGACTGTCTTGGAGAACCGCGAGTGCCGCGAGGAAATCGTACAAGAGGCGGCCGCTCGCGAGGACGAGGACCCCCACAGAGAGGAAGATCTAGTGCAAGAGCAAGTTTATCGAGTGATTCGCCCAATTGGCGACGTTCTTCTCACAAGGTGAATCGAAACTCGACGGTGTTGCCATCCAAAGCCAAAGACCACCATCACCTGCCGGAGACGCAAGACCAGGAGTTTCCGCAACTGGTGCGTGGCACTTGCGAGCAAATGTGTCCATTGGAAGAGATCCGATCACGCCGACAACACAACGAGATCAGTCACTTTGAAATCAACCCGGAGGCTCCACACGACGACGCGTGGGTAGTCAAGCAGTACCATCGACCAGCAGCGGGCCAGACCACCCAACTCTTAGCATCCCAATTGCGTCCGGCCCACGTGCTGGACAAGACGCTCACGCATTTGTTTACACGTGTGGTGCCGGCGGCGTTTCCGGTGGACACGACTCTTCCGATACACGAAGCGTTGGATCCCAAGCGAGAAGCCATGGCAGCCGCTTCGTTTCTTGCTGCATATCACTTTGTGAACGACCGCATCCGAAGTGTTCGACAGGATTTCATCATCCAGGTTGGTTGGACTCTTGTTGGAACCGAGGTTACTCTTCATCAGTTCTCACCCTTCAACTCTTTTGGTGTGCATAGCGTATCCAGGACCGATCCCTTCATAAAGCGCTGCACCAAGTGATTCGGTTCCATTTGCTCGCGTCTTTGCAGGCGATCCGACTGATGGATCGTTCGTCCAAGTCTAGAGAAGGCTGGAGCAACCATCTAAATTTCCAACAGCTTTTCTCTGCAATCTGTGAGTTCCATTCTCTTGGTCTTCAATTGTCCAATGCAGTCGTAGAGAATGAACACGACCATGAGACTCTCGACTGGAACGCCAAGATATTGCGACGCCGACAGGACGAAGTGCTGGCGTACGACATTCTGCTTCATGTGAACGATCCTTTGCGAATTAAGTGCGTGGTTTGAGAGACTTTTTTGGCCATGAGGATCGTGATGTGTAGACTTACAGGCGCTTGTGTGTGTGTGTGTGTGTGTGTGTGTGCGGTCCACCCGGACAGTCTGCTCTTTCGACAGCAGTATGTGCCTTGTTTCTCGAGACTCCGCACTGGAGACTTGCCACGCACCCGTCTGGCGCTTCGGTTGTTTGTGGCTTTTCAGACCAAGCACTTTTGGATGTTTTGTCAATTGGCAGCCACCAAGCTCACCTTTCTGGAGCAAACGGCGTTGTTGCACCACTGGCAGACCATTTGGCAGTACGCTGTCACCATGATGAACAAGTCGTACATCAAACAAGAGCGAGTCGCCTTGCGTATTATCGCCAAATGGCTTGGGATCAATGATCTGAAATCGTCCGCGATCAAAGCACTGTTTCTCTCGCGAAATGTGGCGGTGGAACAAGAAGATGCCTGGCAAGAAGAAGAACAAGGAGAAGGGGATGAGGCGGCAGACCGTGAGAGTTGCTTTATCCGATTCAAACTGAACCCGATTGCACAGGATGTGGATGACGTTCACGCTGCCAAACTGCTGGTTGCCAAAGCCAATTCGATTTTTCATGAGCAGTTTGTAAAAGGAAGGCGCACAGCGCCCCAAATCATCATGAATGAGCCAGATTGTTGATAGATGCTGGGACAGCACGAGAAAATCTCATTTTTAAACCTCCAAACCAACCAGATATCTCCAACACTTGCATTTGACTGGTGCGTTTTAAAACGGTTGATCTGTCTTAACGTCTTCTGCTCTCACGATCACGGCCACTGTCACGACTACGGCTTCGACTGCGACGTCGCAGAGAGTCACTTTCACGACGTTCATGGCGTTCATGGCGTCTATGACGTGAAGACTTCTGGTTGTCTTCGCTGGAACTGCGACTCGAGCTTCGACTGCGACCACGCTTCTTTGGGGAACTACGACGACGCGATCTAGACCCATCTTCCGCCGCATCCCGACGATGACGGCGCTCATGACGGTGTTCTTGTTCGCGGTCACGCTCACGGCTACGATCTCTACCCTCGTCTCTTCGCCCTCGTGGCTGTTCGTGTCTATCCGACGACCGACTTCTTCGCCCGCGCCATTTATCATTGCGAGACGAGCCTTCATCTGCGCCCACAAGAGCATAGTCTCCGTGGCTTCTTGCTCCCAATGGTGCAAACTGAGGCTTGAGCTGCAAGGAATCCGATCCGTTTGCTCGACTACCTCCGCCACGATCCCCACGTCCCCCTCGGCCACCGTGGGCGCCTCGACCTTTACCTTGACTTCTACCGCCACCACCACCTCTGTCTGCGTGGTAGCCAGGCTTCTCACCTCGTCGAACTCGATTCCATAGCTTGGACACCGACTGGCTAAAGTCCACTTTGATGCGTCGGTCGTCCAACAGCACGTTATTCATCTTGAAATACGCTTCTTCACAGTGGGCCTTGTCGGTGAATTCCACAAACGCGTAGCAGAGTGAATCACCAGTCTTGTAATCGCGAATGACTTCGCTCTTACACGGACCAAAGCGTGAAAACGCCACGTCCAGATCGTCGCTTTCGGTGACCGGATTCAGTTTACACACAAACAGCACTTCTTCGGGTGGTTTGACATCGGCATCCGGCAAATCACCAATCATTTCGAGCACCACGGCGCGGGATTTGGCTTCTTTTTCACGAAGACTCTGCTCGATTTCTTGCTCGGTGCGTCCTTCCTGGTCGTCCAGTTTTTCGTGGGCGCCGACACGTGGCATCACTTGTTCTTCTTCGGGTCGCTCGCGCACCGGGGAAGCATCCGGCACTTGCAAAAGCTTTGGGTCGTCAAACGGGTCTTCCAAAATGTACGTGTGCTTGATGCGAAAGTCCTGCAGCGGGCGGTTTTGGTCGTCGACAAAGGCCTCGTTGATGCGCTCCAGCACGTCCATTCCTTCCGCGATCTCGCCGAAAATGGTGTGTTTGCCATCCAAATACTCCAAATCTTCAGCGCGCGTGGTAATGTAGAACTGGGACGCGTTCGTGTTGGGTCCAGAGTTGGCCATACCGAGCTAGTCCATTGCATACCATGCAGATAGATTAGAAAGAGACCATAAACACACCTACTGACATCCCATCCCGTCACGCCACGCCACTCACCAGTCCTTTCTTGTCGTGTTTGAGACTCGTTCGGATCTCGTCCTCAAAGAACCGAGCCTGGTCGCCATACAACAAGCCAAACACCGAGTTTCCGCCTTTGCCCGTTGCCGTGGGGTCTCCACATTGGACCATAAAGTTCTCTTGGACATTGAAAAACAGATTGTCGTTGTAGTATTTGAGTTTGCAGAGTTTGAGGAAATTGGTGCACGCTCTTGGACACTCGTCTACAAACAAATCCACTACCATTTCCCCCACGTTGGTCTCCAAAAGCACCGACATCGTCACGTCGCCAATGGACTTGATGAATGCGGCGGAATGCTACCAAGTGCACGGCGAGGGCTCGAAAGTGCTTCGAATAGTAGCCTCTCTTCCACATAAAAGGACTAGCTAGCTTCCTGTCTGGATGCAAGTGCTGCCCATGGATGCCGATGCCGATGCCGATGATGCCAAAGCCAAGGAAACGACGATAAAGCGACAGCAATTTGTAGATCGACAAGTCTACGAGCGCTTTTCGCTGTTTGGCAGCTGGTGTCAAAGCCGCAAGCGGCGACGGTTGGCGCACACGATGGCGTTGGTCAAGCCACCCATCAGCACGTTAACGTGCATGTCATCTTGTGCACATGGAGATGGATGGATCAAGTCAGTGGCACACCAAAAGCAAGCGAAAGACACACTTCAGCAGCTGAAACAACAATTACCAGTAGCAGAAGCAGTAGCAGCAGCAGCAGCAGCAGCAGACCAATCTCTTCAAGCACAACCACGCCATCATCAACCACAGCAGCCATCGAGTTGTTTGGATAGCCATAGCACTCACTTGCTAATGGACCGCGCATTTGACCAACTCGCGCAAGATCCAACTTTTCGCCGCCAAATGCACGACGAAGCAAGCCATTTATGGAATTGTCTGCGTCGCAAAACCAGTCTTTCGAGTGACCAGCATGCGCAGTATGTGAAGTTGCAGCGCAATCGTCGCGAAGCGCAACAGGTTGGTGTGATGGGGGTGGAGTGGGTGTTGGTGTTGGTGCTGGCATTCTCTGAGTTTTGTGGTGGTGGTGGTTGCTGTTGTCGTTGCGTTGCTTGTAGAATGGTTTACCGGCGGTTCTGGCGCTCAATGCGCAGGAAAACGAGCAGTGGACCCAACTGAAGCAGTTGGTACGCGCCGAACAAAGCCAGTTTTATCTCGAATTTGCACGGTTGGCCCAACTCGATGACCGATCGGACTTGTATGCCCATGCACCGGCCTTTGCGGAACAATTTGTACGTGTGTGGGGTTTTGCTTTGCAAGGACATTGGCTTCAACAACGCTTTTCCAGTGTACTCCTGCGTGTGCTGACGGACGCTTGGGTGGGTGGGGGCCGGGTGATGCTGTTGTAGTTTGCCATGCGACGACAACAATGCCAACAGCAAGTGTACCGACTGTATCCTCGCTACTACGAGCTGGCAGCCGAGTTTCGACTCCAGGAATTGCAGGTTTGGAGCGTTTGGCCAGCGTTTGACTGTTCTTCTGCCGTTTTGCAAAGCCACCAACACTCGAACGTGTGTGTGTATGTGTGTGTGTCGCTGCCACGACTTAGTTTGCAACGCCCGATGCTGTCTGGAAGCACAGCACTGCAGCTTTCACCGAAGGATCGTGTTTCCAGATTGCACCTCAAGCGCTAGCAGTCGACCAAGAAAACGTTGACATCATTGAACAGGATTTGACAAGTCCCAGCTTTGGGCATTTTGTCGGGGAAGAACCGATCTCGGCCGATGCTCGAGCCGAACAGCTGATGGCGCAACACGACTGCGACGTTGCAGTATCTGGATCCACACTGGAGACGTTGTTCAACAATGACCACGACTCGATGAGCTTCGAACAGGTAGGCGGAAACATGCAGGCAAGGCGTGCATCACTGTACAGTTCTGATGGTGATGGTGGTGGTGGTGGTGACGTGGACAACAACAACCCAATAGCCGTTTGGCTGGCTCATTCCGATGAAGATCCGCTCCCAAACCAATAAAAAGACCAACACGAAGCGCAAACGCGTGTTCCTGGACGAGCCGCAAGTACTGTCAAGTGAAAGCTCACGCGAAATGCTCAGTAAGGTCTTGGAAGCTGCGCTCTATATCAAATTGCACAAGCTGTCGCAAGAAAAACCCAGTGAAGAGGAAGATTCGCCCTGTGTGCTCAGCAGCAAAGTGTTGAACGAAACCGCAACGCTTGGTGGTCAGCAATCGTACCACGTGTGGCGAATGCAAGACAAGAGAATCCTGGTGCGATGTCGAACGCGAGCCGCGATGCCAGTGGTATCTGCGCCAGTGAAGACTGCATCCAGTAACAGCTCAACCAACCAACCACATGGCCAGCCAACACGTTTGGCAAGTGTTGTTGCCAAAGTGGACTTTAGGCCCCTGGCCATGAGAGAACAGCTTTCTTCACCTGAAAAATCACGGTGTTGGCTCCATGCGTGGCTTCGAGGAGACTGTGCGATTCTGATTGGCAAAGTTGATCTCAAGCATTCAATGGCGCTGGAGTGGGAACAGCACTCGCTGCGCTCCATCGTGTACAGCTCGGATACCAGTTCCATGGAGTTGTTTGAGTAAGTGCCGGTTGTTGCGGAGTTGGATATTGTGAGAGCCAAAGCCAATGTTTTGTTCTTATGTGTTTTGGTCTGTACAGGCCCTTTGAAAAGCTCCGCGTCGTGAACGCAGTGCTCTTGAACGCCTGTGAGCTCCCAGGAGGCAATTATGTGCTGCATTATGAAGCAGGCACGCAGGTCATCAAGGTGTATCACGCGTGTGGTTCCTCCACGATTTCTTCGCCTTCCATGACTTCTTCTGCTGCTTCAAAGACCATGGCCAGCACCACTCACGCATCGTCGGACCGATTCGATTTGTACGAATTCATCAGCAAGTCAAGGGACGACTTTGCGCGAGAAGAAATGACTTTCCACAGAGTTAAAGTGAAATCGACGACGCTGCTTCGCCAAATGGATTTCGTGCTGCCCCAATGGCAGCCGTCGACTCGTGTTCCATTGCAAGTTCCGTTCACCTTTCGATTGCCAACGTTTTGCATCGAGTTTTTCGAACAGGGCTTTTGCTCGATACTTGCGGCAAATGCGCCGTGCATTGCCATGCATTTGCGCCAGCGCAAAGTGTCGGCCAATGGAGTTGCGGGTAAACCGGCCTCGACTCTCAACACTACTTGGAGCAATGGTGGTGCCGACAAGAATGCATTGGTGGTTTGGCAGTTTGAGGATTTTTCCGAGTTGCTCAAGAAGACGTCGTCCAGCACCGCCGACGCGACGGGCCATGACGTTGGATCTGGCAAAGAGATTCTTCGCAAGGCGGTGCCCATGGTCAAGCCTCATTTTCCGTTTTGCTATGCATTTGCGGCCACGAATGTCTGCCGCCGGCGCGCCAACGCCACCACCAACCTGCAAGCAGACGATTCGCAGGAACAAGAAACCAAGTCTTCCGCCGACTCCTCCGAAGCCAACGTCATGAACCGACTGCGTGCATGCACTTTGCCGCACTTGACGCTGTTTCAAGTGGTGCAACGCGTCGTCGAAGACGAATCACGACGCTCCAAACAAAAGAAAAAATCCATTCAACAGCATCAGAAGAAGCAACGGAAAAGAAAATGACCTCGATTGCAACTGCACGCATTGGTGTGTGTGCGTGTGTTGTGAAATGGCACCGGGTCATTTGAATTCATTGAGCTTGTACCTGGAGAAATACGCATGGCGTTCAGCATGCATCATGATCAACATCCAACATACAAACAACTTTATGAAGAAGAAGAAGATAAAACGAAAGGGAAGGTGACTCAAACAGCAACTTCTCGGTTGTTTCCATGGATCTGAACAGCCGTGAACTCTTTGCTGCCGACATTGTTGTTGTTGTTGTTGTTGTTGTCGAGGTCGTTGCACGGATACCCAGGAGTCTGAACAGCTCCGCCCATTTCGGCCGCGTAGTACTGGCCAGCCGATGGCACATTCATGGGACCACCAATCGTCTTTCGGCTACTCGAGTACGACGAGGAGGGACCTGTGCCTATGGTGCCCTCGGTCGTGTTGGTCATCATGCACGACATGATGTCCTGTGGGTTCCGCGAAGAAGCCATCCAGACGCGCACATACGTGCTGAACAAGACCAATAGACGAACAAACCACAACAGAATTACCAACGTGTTGATGCCAATGCACACTTGCGCCAGTGTGCGGATCCTGCCACCACGCGGGTGGCTATTGATACTGTCGACAAACCCGAACGCCAGTGCGCAATTGACGCATTTGAGAAGCGCCACCAAAGCCGTGAATTTCGCTACAAACGAATCGGCAAAAGGCACCAACACCAGCACCGACAGCATAAACATCATGTGGACCACCAGCACCAGCACCAACTGAGATGTGCCTGTCTCGACCGTTCCGATGACAATGCCGCTCGCCAGTTGCACCAGCGCGACCACCACGAAAAACATGCGGCGATTGTACTTGTATTCGGCGTACAGGCCACCCCAGGTCGCCAGATTCTCGTAAGTCTTGAGCTGTTCCAGGTTCTTGTTCAGGATCACGCGGCATGCTACGGCCAAAACACCAAAGCAGATCACAATCAGCGCCAGCAACGCGACGATCAGTGCGCTCGAAGGTTGCTTTGCGCGAGCCTCCATGGCCATTTCAAAGGTGCTCATCATGCTGAGTGGCAACAATCCGAGGAACCAGATCAAGACACACAGTCCCAGAGTACGAATGGAAGCACTTCGCAGGCGCTGAACACTGCGCACCCGAGAGCTGGTGGAGCTTCCACCAGTTGAGGAACCCTCGACGATGGATTGCTCTGCTTTTCGCTTGGCCAACACCGCCACCATCAAAAACAACAACAGCAAGGCACCCAACACCACCACAAAGCCCACCACGCACTGGCTCATGATGCGGGTCTCTTGAATGCCGAGACGATCGGCGTACGCCACAATGCCTTCGAGTAGGATGTACTGCAGACGTCGACGCCTCGCCTCTGATGCGACCGAGGAAGTGCTGTGTTGGATCAAAAAGTTGGTCCACGCGAAGGAGTCCATGTACGCCAGCAGATAATCTGGCGCCAGATTCAGAGTCATCTGTGACAGCGAAGCCATCTGCTGGAGAAAGCATCCATACAGCAACAGTTCCCAAGTATTTGGGGTCCACATCGAGCCCGTCCACGGCAAGGACCAGTCAAGTGAGATGAAATGGAAGAACACGAGCAGCGCGGTCGAGACCCCGGCAAACACCAGCGACGTGTACTTCATGAAGTCATTCACGGTTTGAGCAGACTTGGACAGACGTGCGTCCGCGTCTACTTCAGAGGCTGGACCATGTCTGCCACCGACAAGACGATGATCACCTGTCAAATCGCCCGAACTTCCTTCAGATGGACCAATCTCACCACGAGTGTACCTCTTGATCTCTTCTTTCCTGGAGCCATCGGTGGTGAGCGCACTCGCTGCGTTGTCGGTTGGGATGTTTGGGATCTCGAAGCGATTGGCTCTGGGTGCCTCACTTGGAAGGTCGATCAACACGTCTTTCTTGCGTTCGCCTTGCAGGGTGGTGAGTCGTGGAGAAGGAGTTGGCGGGTTGAAATCGTCAGGGATACTGTCACGCGACGCAGGTGTCGGGGACGGAGCTTCTGTGATGACAGGACGTGTACTTGGTTCGAAGAGTTTGGTCGAGCCTGGTGGAATGGGCGACTCTGTGTTTTCCTTTGTTGACTTCAGAGTTGGAGGAGCACTACTGACGGATGTTGAACGTGGATCTGTTGTTGGTGGCACCGTTGGTGGGAGCGACGGAGAAGGAGTGGCTGTTGGTACCGAAGTCGTTGATTGCCTTGGTGTCAGGTTTGGTTCAGACGGTGTTGGAGTAGGAGTTGGTTGGGTCGAAGAGGGCGTTGACTGGGTTGGTGTAGGGGTTGGATGCGTTGAAGTTGGGTTTGGTTGGGTTGGTGTCGGAGCTGGTGAACGTGTCGGTTCGGTCGGAGTTGGCGTGGGTGTTGATTGAGTCGGAGTTGGAGTTGGAGTTGGGTTTGGTTGGGTTGGCGTCGGCGTTGGTTCCGTCGGAGTTGGTGTGGGTGTTCGTGTCTGTGTTGGAGTTGGCGTGGGTGTTGGTGTTGGTGTTGGTGTTGGTGTTGGTGTTGGTGTTGGTGTTGGTGTTGGTGTTGGTGTTGGTGTTGGTGTTGGTGTTGGTGTTGGTGTTGGT
>JAMFLO010000730.1:0-10659 GCA_027475765.1 Paralagenidium karlingii
AAGTTCAGGATGTCGGCGAGCAAACAACGTCAACAGCGAAGTCTTCCCTGATCCTGCAGGCGCTGAAAGTAAAACGAAGTTGGTCTTCGTCAACGCGTACTAGAGTTTCTCCACCAATTCTTCACGTGAGAGATGAGGCAGCTGTAAATTGATTCCTTCTGCATGTGGTCGATACGATGTGAATATCTGAGGAGTTGCAGCAGTTGGTTCTTGATTGGGAACCACCACCAGCACGTGGATTTGCTTGGTTTTCGGTTCTGGCATCCCCTCGAGAACCTCGTCAAGGCCAAACTCCCCATCGAGTTCATTGTCTTCGTGTGTCAGCGCTTCGATTTGAGCAGTCTTTTCCCCTTTCTTGAGCTTCTTCACATCATCTGTGCTTGAATTGAGCCACGTGACGTCGCCGTTCTTGGCGAGGAACAGCTTCAGCTCATCTGCATCGCACGTGATCTTGTTCTCCTTCTTCGCCTTGATCGCGTCCTTCAAGTGGTCCACAGACTTGCTCGCATCGATGTCGATGGAGAACGCGTTTCCCTTGACACCGACGAGCGCGCAGAACAGCGTCACCATGTTTCCAATTGCTTTGGGACGTTCATATTTCAGCCAATCAAACGGTGCAACCCAACGTACATTGCCCATTTGGGTGATTGAACAACTGCAGATACAAAATATATTAATCTATATAGACACAAAAAGCATGGATATTACGTATCTATCCGATACCGATGATACTGGTTATGTTGACGATGTCGAACTACATGAACCAGTAGATACTGAAATAACGAGTGATTTATATGAGTACCCGAAATCAAACAAACATTCAGCATCCGAATGGATACAACTGATTAAAGTGATTGATTTGATTAGTGCAAGTATCAAGAAGTGTCAGAATATCAACGAAAAGCACACTAACTAGGAAAAACACGCATTTTGTCGTATCCGTCATAATATTTGAACACAACTCCATCGACGTTGTCGTTTCGGATGTTCTCAATGATCGCTTTACGCAACATACGATTGTGTCCAGTATCGATGCATCATTGTTTGTATCTGGCATTCAGTGTTGTTAATGGGATTTCGAGATAATCTCCTTTATTGACAAATCCATTTATGAGAAAATCTTCTTTATCTTTTTTGAAGATCTCTTCTTTGAAGTATTTGGAAATGGATGTTTCAACCTTTTTTTGAGCTAATTCAGAGCGAAGATACTCCAATTCTTTCATTATTGCTTCGATTCTATCATCTTTTGGAGCAACTTCATCCACCTCAGGTCCTCTGTATCGTCTGATTCTATTCATAATTATATTAACGAAGTGAAACTTCTGTATTCAAATCGTAAAAAATTCTGAATAAGACCGGTTGATTGTGTTGCTTACTATAAAGATATAACAGACTCCATAAACCACAATAATTACCATAGGTCCCTTGAAACTGTTTATTATTACATTTCATATCACCCAGAATTCTTGGAGGCCCCAAACCCATCGAATCAAAGTATTCATTGTTGCACACACAAACCCAATGGCCTACACCTGAGTCTAATCGAAGTAATATAATATAGCTTCAATTTCCTAGTGGAGCTTTGATAGCCTGAGGGCTAGAGAGCTTGCTCTCAAGCCTAGGGCTCTCGAGCTTCGCTCTAATGATTCTGAAATCTAATATCCCATCGATATGAACGTTCAGCTGATTCGCAAGTTGTTGTAGTTCATTAGCGGTTGATTCACCAAATTTATTTATTTTAAAAATCATTATGTAATGCTTATATATAGCTAATCATAATATAACAGGCAATGACCTTCAATTTCAATAATGAGTGATAGCACCCAATTAGCAGATTCGTTTTTATTCGATTCAACAACTAATCCGGATCCAGTTGTCAGTGTTAGCAAAGACAAGCGTGTTGTAAATGTAGTGATGACAACAACGGTTCGTATCAATCGGGAACTGTCATCATTAATGCGACTTCACAACTAAATGGCTCGACTGGCTATGGCAGCCTTCGCGATGTATATGTAGTCGTTCCTTATGTAGTAACGGTAAAAAATACGTCTGCCTCTGCTCTTAATGGTGTTCTAAATCGTTTTGCGGTAGGATTAAAGGCTGGTGTATGGAACATTTTGGACAAATTAGCGGTTGAAATTAACGGAAAAAAGTTCCAATAATTTTTATAGTCATTACGAGCAATGACTATAAAAATTATTGGAACAATTTACGAGCTCAAACTGAATGGTGTGATGATGATTTATTAAAGAACGGTGCAGGCTGCTATCTTGCTCCAGATGATGTATGCAGTCTTAATTTCCCACAAAGTGGAAGTAATCCTGCAACTTCAACACAAGGAGATGGTTTTGTCAATAATTCAGTCAATGCTGCAACGACTGTAGCCACTGGTCTAATTCCAGAAACAACTCCAGCTCTTAATAACGGGCTAATTCAACGTCTAATGTGGAATCCACAACAAATCGGTACCTCTGATGCCACTGGAGCAACGATTACAGCAACAAACCCTCTTGGTTGGCCGAAAACGCGAAGTGGCGCAATTCTGTCTAAAATTCCGCAACAAGGTACTGGTGGATAAGTAGCTGGCGTTACTACCGCAGGAGGTGTTGCTGGTACGTGGTATTGTTTGTTAAAGCTTCGTTTAGTTGATCTCCATCCCATCTTCAAAGAATTGGATCTTGTTGCGAACCCTCAAATCAAATTAACGATGACGTTCAATACCGGGTTTGTTGATATCACAACCGCAACTGGTGACTTAATGAGCTTACCCTCTCTCTCCCTAAACGGCTGCTCTAAGGTTCCAGTAATGGTATCAAGTGCAGCGCCAGGTAATCCAAATGCAGGAAAACTTACAACTGGTGGAGCTGGCTCCCTACGAGTTGCTTTCGGCGTTATGTCCAACAACATTACACAGATCTCGACTTCTGGTCAAATCTTCCCATTTACAACGACTCGTCTATATATTCCTTTCTACGATATCGCGAATCAAAGTCAAATTGTTGCTAAACCTCAATTACCTCGATTGCTACACACAGTGTTTCAAATCAAAAGCAGGCACTGGTCAACAAAACTCTCAGCAAAACGCTCCATTTAGCTTTCAATTATCTTCAAGCTTAAAGAATATCAAATACATTGCTCTGATTCCATTCAGTGAAACCAGCAGTGGTCATTTCGTAAGCGCAACGAATATTGAACAATTCCAATCCCCATTTGACAGTGCTCCATGGACTTGTCAGCCAGGAGCAAGCATTCGCAATTTCCAAGTAATGGTTGGTAATGAAAATGTATTCAACAAAACACATGACTACTCATTTGAATCGTTCCAAGACGAAGTCAAGAAGCTCGGAGCTATTAATGGAGCTCTATCGCATGAGATTAGCAATGGATTATTTGATTCGTACAAATGGGATGTTGGTCAGCGTGTTCTAATTGCAGACTGCTCTCGATTAACGAATGCAGATGTGCCTCAATCTATCCTTGTCTCCGGTACCAATACTTGCAGTCAAGGAATGAATTGTCTAATTCTCGTCGTTTACGGTCGTTCTATGTCTATTGATCGTTTAACCGGTGAAGTGGTTGAATATGAGTAGATTAGTGTCCGTCAGCCGGCAAAAAATAATTCAAAGTTTTTTTTGTTGACAAATCTATTGAGCTTCGCTCAATTATGCTTCAGCTCCATCTCAAGTTGCTTCACACGATTGAGTTATTTTTTTATCATACAGAAGTTGATCGCTGTAATTTACTATAATCAATGTTCATCTGATATCCTTCAATGTCGTTTTCATCCACTTTCTTCAGATTTTCATTTGGTGTCATTGAGAGTAATTCTATGTATCCAGCTGCATACAAATCTTGACTAATGAAACCAATTTTTGGAATTGTTTCATCTGACCCTTTGTATTTGTATTCATCAACGTTTAGATCATAGAATTTATCGCAATAATCAGTCTCTATTTGGTCGATAATGTCCTTGCATCTCCGATCCGATGTACAATAAATCGATGAACACTGAATCGGACCACCAAACATAGCAGCGACGCTCACCGTAACGGGGCCCAATTGACTTGTAGTGTATGCTGTAGATGTCCCAGTAGAATATAAAGATCCCCCAACATTAAATGTATTAGAAACAGTTCCACTAACATGCAAAGTAGTACTCGGTGATGTTGTTCCAACTCCTAAACGCCCATTTGTGTCAAGAATCATCTTAGTTGAGTTATTGACTCCGAATCGCAGGTCATTATTAGTCAAATTGCCCATCCAAGTAGCATTTGTACTTGTTGCGTTTGTTCCAGAGTTAATTTCAATATAAAAATCTATTGGAGACACATTGTTTGATTGCAAATCTAATACTTTCTGGTATGAACCATCAACATAGTTTGCGGAACCAAAGCAAGTAATTCCAGCGCTGGCTGTAGCATTGATTGTTGTACTACCAAATGTCTGATCTCCAGATACAGAATCAACAGATAATGAGCATGTGCTGCTCGATAGGGAGTTATTACAAGTTAATGGAGTAGATCCACTGATATTCAGTGTTGATGAAATTGTTCCTAATGACGTAATGTTAGGCTGTGCAGCTGTTTGAAGAGTTCCTGTTAATTGCGATGCTGAAAGATTATTAATGTTAGTGATGTCCTTATTTGAATCAACAGCAATCAATTTCCCAGCGGAAGCTGTTCCTGGTGTAATACCCGACAGCACACTCAAATCAATCATTGTTCCATTTTGATAGATATTTCCGGTAATGAACAAATCCGAAGTGTAATTCACCCCATTTCTTCTGTTATATCGCAAATCGCCAATACTAATACTCAAGTAATCCAATGATCCAATATAGTCTGATGGATTGTACAAGGATGGAATATAATTAGGTGGTAGCATTTTGTTAAACGATCCTTTATATAATATAACAGATAGATTTGTCATACAAGATCAGTAATCGGAGATTACTAAGCAGCACCTCCGGCGCGATATGAGTTCAATTCCTGATTTTGGTGGGATGCTCCTTTGGAGTAAATGAAAAGCTTGGTATCCAGAAGCTTTTTCGAATGATAGTTTTAGGCCCAAGCTTCTCTGGTAAATCAAATTTTGCTTTCCATATACTTAAAGAGTCTCCACACGTCTATAGCCACTTCCATATTATAGCCCGCAACCCTGATCAAGAGTTATACGATTACATCAAAGAAAAATTACAAGGTTTTGTAACGTTCTATGATCCTGATGCTCCTCCAAGTGTTGATGCTATCAAAGAGATTCCAAACGCCTTACAACTCGTTATTATTGATGATTATTCTAACGAAAAGAAGCTTCAGAGAGATTTGTTTAGTCATTACTTTACTAGAGGAAGACACAAAGGCCTTTCAACAATCTTCATAGCTCATAGTTATTTTGCTACTTCAAGATGATTAGATTAAATTCTGAATACATCGCTATTCTAAAAGCAAATTCAAAACGCGATCTACAACTAATTTTGAAAGATTGTAATCTACCTGGAGTAGGTGAAGATGATATCTACAGGTATTACAAACAAGCAACATCTGAAAAGGGACAGATGTTGTTTATGGACTCTGTAAAGCAACAAACTCGGAAGAATTTCAAAGGTGAAGTTTTTAATTAATTTCTCTCATGGAATATAAGATCGAATACTAGAACGATGACGAGCACTATCATTTTTAATCGGAATAACACTGTTTCCAATGGCTTGAACAATACATTTAGATTCAACTTTACTGGATCAAGCGTAAATTTCAAAAATCAAGAAATTGCTCTGTCCACCCTGCAGATTTACAACTCTCAATTCAACATTAATGGAAGCACAACACGTTCAGCGATTTAGTTCCAACAGCGGCGACTTATCAATCGGTTTCGATCACGCTTCCGAATGGGTACTATTCGAATGCAGATATTTCAACCTACATTCAGTCTCAGTTAGTTAGTATCGGTGCATATTTGATTGATTCTCAAGGTAATAACGTTGTGTATATCGCTATGAGAGAAAACGCAACGTACTATTCATGCGAAATTACTTGCTTAGCAACACCAACTTCTGTTCCTAGTGGATATTCACGTCCATCGACTGGTTTATACTCATTAACCGGAACTGGATTACCAACCGCTACTAATACTCCTCGAATCACTGTTTCAAACAACGGATTTTCAAATGTGATTGGATTCAGTCCAGCAACGTACCCATCAAGTATTCAAACAACAAATCAAGTATTTTTGAGCAATATCTCTCCACAAGTTAATCCCGTCAGCAGTTATTTAATTCGTTGTAATCTTATTAACAATCGGGTTAGCACACCACCTGATATTCTGACTTCGTTTAGTCCTCAAGGGACATCAATTGGTCAGTTGATCTCAATTCAGCCACCTGAATAACAGTGGCTCTCGATTAACGATGGAGCATACAGCATTATTACTCTGAGCATCGTCGATCAAGACTTTGATAATGTTAAATTTGAAGACTCCTATTCATTGATAATGCTATTAATTCGTGATAGAAAACAATAATTGTAATATTATATAGACTCGATAATGTTTCCAAGTTTTAAATCTGTCCGCGATCGAAAAAATAAATTGAAGCAACTCGCTGAAGCGAACAGTGAGGAGCTTCAATTAGCACGCATAAAGAATGATCGATACAAACTAACGCAATGGGCTACTGATCTGGATCAAACTATAGATGCTTCGACACTTCAACAATTGCTAAGGAAAGTAACTCCAACAATGACGTCAGCAGGTGTACAAGCAGCTCCATCAATGACAACAATGGGGATGCAAGCAGCTCCAACAATGACAACGATGGGAATACAAGCAACACCTTCTATGACAACAATGGACGGTCAATACGATTTAGAGGACATTGGAGATGAAGAAGATTCGTTGAGTGATATTGATGACTCACTGAGTACGTATGACTTTGGAACTCAAGTTGAAGCGAATGATTTCAATTTCCAAAAGAATGCTCGAGACAAAATAATCGATCAATACACCATCAATCCAACTATTATCAAAAGAAAGGTCAATCCAATACTTAATTCTGGTACTCCAGATAAAAACGTATATATTGGAACAGACGGCAAATTATTCAATGTGAATAATGGTAAGTTAGCAAACAAGCCTCTAGACAAATATGATTGGGTTGCAACGTATGATTACATATTGAATCTTATTGACATTGAGACAAAAGATACCGCCGTTGGTTCGTCGCATCAGTTTGGATTCAACATTGAGTCTGGAGCATACGAAGTGCTTCGCGATATTCTGATGAACAATACCTTTCCAGAAGGTACTAGATTACCGATTCCATATAAGAAGGGAAGAAACCAACAAGGTGGCTATATTCCAGTAAATGGAGGTTATCGAGTGGAATTACTGGACGGAAAATTGAAAGTTTTTGATGGTGATCGAGTGAAAACCAACAGAGAAGTCTCATGGGAGTCGACACTGGATATGTACATCAAATTTTTGAAGCAAAATAACATCTCATTCAAGCAATCATCGATGTTCAAAGATTCGGATTCAAATACATATGCGAACAGTAATACCAATATTCAACCAGTAGATCCAAATGACAAGGTTATTTCAGATGGTAATAATCAAGTGAAAGGTATTCTTATCAGGTTATACAATCACAACCCTTGGTTAGCGGATGAGAAGGTATTTCTTGAAGGGCCAAAGATTGGTGAGAAAACATATCGCCTTGGTGAATATGCAGCAATCATGAGTAAGAAACAGAAGGAAATTTGTCCGTCTATTAAGAGTCGTATTGATAAAAATGCTAATTGGCTTGGAGCTCTAAACTATATTGTTGATACATACGGAGATCGCATTGTATCGGAGGATATTTAAGTCAAATCCGATAATCCAAAACGTTTTCAAAGAGCTCTCTCATTTGACTCCATGAGCGGTTTAGGTATGTGTAATCTAAAAGGGCGCAGAAGTATTTTAAAACATGAATTTGATAAACTTCATGGTGCTCGTGGTTTAGGCAATGATAATCGGCGTTTGGAAAGGGAATTAAAATTGATTCAACGAGCTTTTTGATAGAGTTCAATATACCATTCCGATAACACATGATGCAATCGAAAATTATTAAAGTTCGATATCCAAATCTTAAAGGTAACTCAATTAGATCAGCTGCTCATACTAATCAAGAAAGATTGTTGAAAACACTAAATCATTTAATGATCAAAGAGAGTACTAAAGGTTTGAGTGAAGAGAGAGCTATGATGAAAGGATCAGGAATCGACGCTCCGAGGGCTTCCACAAAAAATAAAAAACCCAAGACATTTGCATTATAAAATTTTGTCCAATCTATTTTTTTTGAAATTCCTTTTATTTCAAGAAATATAGATAGTTTATGCAAATATGAACACTTACGTTTCGGTCGGTTGTGATGAGCTCACGGATGCTCAAAAAAATAAGTTTCTAAAGACATTGAAAGTATCTTTCACTGCTTCTCAAATTAAAGGCTCTTCAAAGAAGATAGCTCTACATCCTGAAAACGCTAAAAAATGGAAAAAGGCTGCTCAAGCTGGTAAAGGAGTATCAATTGTATTTTCACCAGGTGAAATCGCTGCTTCGTTAAATATGGACGAAGACGCCCTTACGGGATCTGGATTGAGTGGTGGATCGCTATGGAGTTGGATCAAGGATAAAGCATGGCCTTGGTTGAAAGAGAATGTTTGGCCTGTTGTTAAACCACTTGTGTCGGGTGTTGTAGATCAAGGCGCTCAAGCTCTTGGAGCGTATACAGGACAGCCAGGATTGGTTAATGCTGTTCGAGGTGAAGCAAAAGAATCTTACTGGTGTGGGTGTCTGTAAAATTGGATCGCCTGAGATGAAAGCTAAGATGGCTAAACTACGCTCAATGCGAAAGACTGGAGGAAGCTTTAGACTCTAAACGATCACCAGTATCTACTCGTATATGGATGGCACAAATCGTTTCTATCATAGAGAAGTTTCCGATTTTTTGTTCGGTCTGATCAAACGGAACATTGAATACCTCTTCTAAGCAAGATTTGTATCGTCTATCAACAATTAGATACTTAAATTTCATATAAGGATTAATCTGAATCAATTGCTGTTTGATGAGGTCGAATTGTTTATCGTGTTAATCTGATGTTTATATTTTTGCAGTTCCTTATTCTCCTCAGACAGTATTCTGATTTTCTTATGGATTATAGATAGTTCCTTCTTATACATTTTTATTTAGATGATGTTATGGTGCTGAGTGCAGTAATCACCCTTTTTTGCTTCTCTGGTGCATTGCGTGTCTGTTTTGGTGATGTTTTTACACGTCATGTTCATCTATATTTAGACCAATATTGTTTCTCTAGTGTTGACATTCTGTTCTTATTAATCAAACGGAGGTTATTTTCAGGCTCCCAAGTGTTGGAGCTGTTGTCATATCCAACCCATTTGACTAAATATTTGTGCTTTATATTCTTTAGTGTTTTATGATCAACAATCTTCTCAACCTCCCAGATTTGATTATTTTCAATTGGTGCATCGGTTTTCTCTGCTTTTACAATTTTCAAGTCATTAACTGGTTTGTATAGGACATGATTATTCTTTGATTTAATACGCATCTTTAATCCATCTAATCCAATTACTTCATACACAGCTTTTGAATATCTCGATCCTTCTTTTTCAAATGGCTTCGAATTCAAGCAATAACGTACAATAGAACCAGCTGGAATGCCTTTTTGTACTTGCTTAACCACTCGTTTGTTGTGTTCAATTTCGTCAAGAATAACCCTCCCTTCCATTTCATTTGGTGTAGCTTTTATGGATGAATGAGTGGTATCGTTGTAGTTAGAGATAGCATCATTCAGAAGTTTTTGTGTAAGCTTCTTAAATCCCATAGTATCCTTCATCTTTGTTAGTCTTGCCTTTCTCGTTCTAATAAAGCGATCTATCTTTCCAAGTACTGTATGATCTCCTGGAATAGAATTAGCGTGAGTAATTCCATTTTTATCAAAAAATCTCTCAACTCTATGATTTGTGAATTCACTACCATTATCTGACATCAACGCAGACACTTTATGCTCTGAAATGAATTGATCAATAGCTTTTTGAACCGTAGCTGCTTGTTTGTTTTTCAATAACTTAGCGTATCCAATGCGGCTGTTGATATTAACTGTTATCAATATAGGTTTCTTTCGCCAGAATGCAAGATCCATTTGCCATTCGTTGGGATTATTGCTTGTGATTTTGAATTCAGGATACTTTTTATTTTGATTTGAATATTGTTGAATGCTACTTTGTGTCTTATACCATTCTTTGACTTGTTTTAATGCTATACTCTTATCAATTGCTTTTGCTATTTGGTATATTTTGTTTGCTGCTATGAAACCGGTTGTAGGATCATAATAGAGTTGAGTAAGTAGAGAGTCCATATTATACTATTTGAATGATAATTTTCGTTTGAAATTTAACCTTGTAGTTACACGTTGAGTTTTGTTATTAATTTTAATTGGACATACATCACTCAAATCAAATTCTAATTCCTCACCATTATAGAGTTCCAAATATTTTTTGTAGGAATCGTTTCAAGAAGCTTTGATGGGATGCCTTTACATCTGATATGAAAACCTTCTACATCATTACCATCGCAAGCAAGTATATCCAAATAACTCTTCTTACCAA
>JAMFLO010000731.1:0-10650 GCA_027475765.1 Paralagenidium karlingii
CCCAATGGTGTGGTGCACACTAAGGAGAAATATCCTAAAATAGAGAATGCAACGAACTTAACATAACATAGTGTGTGCACACTATAGGTGGTGTGGTGTATACCACATGTAATAGGACAGGGCCCTTTACAGTTCTTGTTCACCCATGAACTGAACAAGAAAGAAATTGATGTCAGATCAATCGCATCAAACTCTAACCTGGTGGATCTGTTCACCAAGAGCCTTTGAAGTACTTTGCATTGCAGATTAATGCAGCAACTGGGTATGGTAGACACTCATGCTTGGTAAATACGTAGTGATTCGTTGGTTTTTACCCTCACCATCACGGCGGAGTTTTCCAGCGAGAACAAAAATGAGGACTACATATTTTGATAGTTTAACGCAGCTGAGGGGGAGTGTTGCAGTTGGATGCAGCTGCTTGCTATTGCACCTACGAATCTAGGTGCAGTTGGCCATGAATGTAACCACAAAGCTAATGTCCCACAGATTGGTGGGTGTGCACCTGGATTCACGGAGAAGATAAGAACATACATCCTTTAGCAACTAGATTGTGTAAAGGCGATGGCACTCAGGCCATCGCCAATCTCTCAGTCATTTTGCGTCCTTCCATTCAAGTCTCTTCCTAACGTGTATCCTTTTGTCTCGTCCCAAGCTAATTTCAACCAATCAGTTATCGACCTTTGCGAATTTCAACCAATCGCAACAGTATCCGACTCGGAAGGTGGCCGAGTCAATTGCCGCAACCCACAAGTGGTAGACTGCTGCCGGTTTGTTATGGCAGTGACATGGGGTTCAACTCGAGAGACCCAATGCCAGAGATGCCATAGGACAGCATGCCATCTGAAGAGTTCACCTGCCACTGGGTGTTGACTCGCACTACCCTGGTCAACAGTCAATGGCTGGTGCATTCATTGATAGGAGCGTCGACCTGCACATGCCTTTGCCTGTGTTTTTGCACTTTCAAGTTTTCCCTAGGAGAGAGAGAGACAGAGCTTGAACATCAGGAAAGAGAGAGAGAGAGCAAGAGAGAGTGTTGCATCAGCTTTTGATTCCTCTACGGAAGAGAAATACTACGTTTTCGTGACGGCTTGTCGTGCTCACTGGAAACGCCCCGTTCTCGCTGTGCAGAAACCAGCAATAGCTGGCCAGAGGTGTTGGAGAATGGAATTCGGTTCACCTCGCTTGAACCTCCAACCAGGCGACCAGGTATAGTACTTCCATCTATCATGAGACTCGAGAAGCGTCCGGTTCTCTGTTTTAGACGATGTGAGAAGCAGATGAAAGAACAGAGACTCACTCCATCGATCGATTCTCCTTGTTGGAGTGTTGACTCGTTTGCTTCTTGCACTGGATCATGCATGGGGTTGCATCAAACAAGTGTGGAAAGCGACCCGACAGAGCTGGGGAACTGGTCGAGTCTCGTGATAGATGGAAGAAACTATTCCTGGTCGCCTTTCAAGCCTCTAGTGGTTGGATGCTGGTGGATGCCCCTGGTCCCATATGCGGGTGAGTGGGGTGGGTGGGTGGGTGGGTTTTAATCTATTGAACCCGTCGAAATCGAGGTGTATACAAAACGGGAGTCTATCCAACCCGATCCAAACCCGGGCGGTTGCACAAGAACCCTCCCATCCCATCCTAATTTGGACCAATCAGCGCGCACCTTGGCGTCAATTGTGCGGTTGCCATGCGCCGACCCTTGACGCTGGGCAAAGATCGCGCCAAGAGCTGGTGCAAAGGGCCGACTTGACGGTAGAAATGCTTTGCGATCTTCTCACTCGCGTCGGGTTGGGGTGGTGGGAATGCCGTTGAGGGCTCTCAGTGGGTCTTTTGCCGGACGACCAGCACGTGGGAGGTGTGGGGTGGCGGCAAACAGCGCGCAACAACATGGCAGACTATGGCAGTGACAACAAGGAAGAGCAACTTGGGCGGCTTCACGTGCCGCCGCGCGGCAACCGCAAAAAGCACTCGACTCGAGCACGTCGTGTGCTGAAAGTGGCCGCGCTAACCACGGCGCTGGGCGGTGCCGTGGTAGCCTTTGGAGGTTTGTTCAAGTCCACCAAGGGAACCTTTGATTCGGTGGACCCCACTTCGCTGGAGGCAGCGCTGGAGCCTGTTGTCGGCACCAACGAAATGAAAATCGTGGTTCCTTCGGAGGCGCCTGCGCCCGTGGAACACATCATCGTTCCTCCGGAAACCGTGATCGCAGCCGAAGGCGCCAGCATCAAGTGCAGCATCTCGGATCCCGCAGTGTTTCGCTTCACGAATGGCCAGCGCCGTTGGTATCCCAACCCGGCCATTGCAAGTTCGTGGGATTCCAACTGGACTTCCTTCACGGTGGTGGACTGTTCGCGTGTTCCTCAGGGTGAAGACATGCGATTCAACGTGGCCTCGTTGCAAGACGGCCAGGCCATCAAGTGCAGCGCCACAGATCCAGCAGTCTTTCGGTTTTCCGGTGGTCAACGCCATTGGTATCCGAATCCGAGCATTGCGGACTCGTGGGACGCCAACTGGGGTCAGTTTAAAGTGATCGACTGCAGTGACATCCCGAAAGGCGACGACATGAAGTACAACACTGTTGGGCTTCCTGATGGCCAAGCGATCAAGTGCAGTCCTTCGGAACCTGCTGTCTTCCGTTTCACGAATAATCAGCGCCGTTGGTATCCCAATCCACCAATCGCGGACTCGTGGGACCCGAACTGGGGCCAGTTCAAGGTCATTGACTGCACTGGCATCCCGCAAGGACCCGACATGGGCTACAATACTGCAATGCTGAAAGAAGGACAAGCCATCAAATGCGACCAGAATGACCCAGCGGTGTACCGTTATACGAATGGCCAGCGCCGTTGGTATCCAAACCCACCGATTGCTGACTCGTGGGATCAAAACTGGGGTCAGTTCAAGGTCATCGACTGCAGAGCTGTTCCACAAGGTCCTGACATGGTGTATAACACGGAGCGTCTGAGAGAAGGACAAGCCATCAAATGCGACCAAAACGATCCAGCTGTGTTCCGTTATACGAACGGCACTCGTCGTTGGTATCCAAACCCACCAATTGCTGACTCGTGGGATTCCAACTGGGGTCAATTCAAGGTCATCGACTGCCGAGGTATTCCCCAGGGTCCAGACATGAAGTTCAACTTGGATACTTTGACAGACGGTCAAGCCATCAAGTGCAACCCATGGGATCCAGCCGTGTATCGCTACTCCAACGGGCAACGTCATTGGTATCCAAATCCAGCCATCGCTGACTCGTGGGATTCCACGTGGGGGCAGTTCAAGGTCGTCGACTGCAGCGGTATTCCCCAAAGCGATGACATGAAGTACAATATGGTTGGGCTTCCTGATGGTCAAGCCATCAAGTGCAGCCAATGGGACCCAGCAGTGTTCCGTTATACGAATGGTCAACGTCGCTGGTACCCAAATCCACCGATTGCTGACTCGTGGGACTCCACCTGGGGTCAGTTCAAAGTCATTGATTGCACTGGTATCCCGCAAGGTCCAGACATGAGTTACAACATTGAACTCCTGAAAGAAGGACAAGCCATCAAATGCGACCAAAACGACCCAGCGGTGTTCCGCTACACAAACGGAACTCGTCGCTGGTATCCAAACCCAACAATTGCTGATTCATGGGACCCGAACTGGGGTCAGTTTGTCGTGACCGACTGTAGCAACATTCGTCAAGGACCTGATATGGAATTTCATATGCCGGATCTTCCGGACGGACAGTCCATCAAATGTGCTGCCTGGGATCCAGCTGTCTATCGATTCTCCAATGGAGAACGTCACTGGTATCCAAACCCAGATATCGCGTCTTCGTGGGATCCACACTGGGATGAATTCACAGTTGTGAACTGCGCTGGTATCCCTCAAGGTGAAGACATGCGATTCAATGCAGCTGGGCTTGTTGAGGGCCAAGCGATTAAGTGCAGTCCTTGGGAAGCCGAAGTGTACCGTTATACTAATGGTCAACGTCGTTGGTATCCGAACCCACCCATCGCAGATTCGTGGGATCCGAACTGGGGAGCATTCAAGGTCGTCGACTGCTCCAGGATTCCTCGCGGCGACGACATGGGTTTCAATGTCCCTGATCTGGACCAAGGCCAAGCAATTAAGTGCAGTCCATGGGATCCAGCGGTATATCGCTTTGCAGACGGAGAGATTCACTGGTACCCAAATCCGACGATTGCTGATTCCTGGGATCCCAACTGGAACAACCCAAAGGTTGTGGATTGCAGAGCTTTTACTCAGGGCCCTGATATGACCTTCAACACCGCAACTCTCACGGAGGGCCAAGCCATCAAATGCAACCCCTGGGAAGCTGAAGTGTACCGTTACACCAACGGACAACGCCGATGGTATCCAAATCCAAGAATCGCAGACTCCTGGGATCCGGACTGGACACGCTACCATGTTGTCGACTGCTCTAGTATCGCACGAGGCGATGATATGAAGTACAATGTGGACAAACTAACTGAAGGACAAGCCATCAAATGCAATGACTCGGATCCAGCGGTCTTCCGATTCACCAATGGTGAACGCCGCTGGTATCCGAACCCGCCGATCGCCGACTCGTGGGACTCCAACTGGGGCCAGTTTGTGGTTGTAGACTGCAGCTCGATTCCACAGGGTGCCGACATGGATTTCAATGTGCCCAATCTGGCGGAAGGTCAAGCGATCAAGTGCAGTCCACAGGACCCAGCGGTGTTCCGCTTCTCCAATGGTCAACGCCACTGGTACCCAAATCCGACCATCGCCGACTCGTGGGATCCCAATTGGGGTCAGTTCATGGTGGTCAACTGTGGTGGAATCCCGCAAGGCGAGGACATGAAGTTCAACACTATGGGGCTGGAAGATGGCCAAGCGATCAAATGCAATCCTTGGGACCCAGCTGTCTACCGCTACACGAATGGCCAGCGTCGCTGGTATCCCAATCCTCCGATCGCAGATTCATGGGATTCCAACTGGACTCAGTTCAAGATCGTCGACTGTTCGGCCATTCCACAAGGACCCGACATGAAGATGAACACTGCACAACTGCCGGATGGACAAGCCATCAAGTGTGATGAAGCGGAGCCAGCGGTGTTCCGCTTGACGAATGGCGAGCGTCGTTGGTACCCGAATCCGCAGATCGCGTCGTCGTGGGATCCAAACTGGGGTCAATTCGTGGTGGTGGACTGCAGTGGTATTCCTCAGGGTGCCGATATGGCGTACAACATGCCTGATCTGGTGGATGGCCAAGCGATCAAGTGCGCTCCATGGGATCCGGCGGTGTTCCGCTTCTCCAATGGCGGTCGCCATTGGTATCCAAACCCGACCATTGCGGAGTCGTGGGATCCGAATTGGGGTCAGTTTATTGTAGTGGACTGCTCGGGGATCACTCAAGAAGAAGACATGAAGTTCAACACTGCTGGTCTTGCCGAAGGTCAGTCGATCAAGTGCAATCCGTGGGAGGCAGAGGTGTACCGCTACACCAACGGTGAACGTCGCTGGTATCCGAACCCGCCGATCGCCGACTCGTGGGATCCGACTTGGCCCCAGTACAAGATCGTCGATTGCTCCTCGATTCCTCGTGGTGAGGACATGAAGTTCAATGTAGAGGATCTGAGCGAAGGTCAGGCGATCAAATGTGACCAGAGTGAACCGGCGGTGTATCGCTACACGAATGGCATGCGCCGATTGTATCCTGATCCAACGGTGGCATCTTCGTGGGATCCGACGTGGGTGCAATACGTGGTGGTGGACTGCACCAATATCCCCGAAGGAGAGGACATGAACTTGAATCCTCCGAGTGTGGAAGAGGGCCAAGCCATCAAGTGTGATCCTTCGGATCCTGCTGTGTATCGCTACTCGAATGGTGAACGCCACTGGTATCCAAATCCCCGCATTGCAGACTCGTGGGATCCCAATTGGACTCAATTCCAAGTGGTGAGCTGTGCTGGCATTCCTCAGGGTGAAGACATGAAGTACAACGCTGCTGGTCTTGCGGAAGGACAGGCGATCAAGTGCAACGAGCAACAGCCCGAAGTGTATCGGTATACGAACGGTCAGCGTCGTTGGTATCCGAATCCGACGATTGCTGACTCGTGGGATCCGAATTGGATTAATTTCCAGGTGGTGGACTGTTCTTCGATTCCTCAAGGCGATGACATGGCGTTCAACACTGTGCAGTTGACGGAAGGACAAGCCATCAAGTGTGACATCAACGACCCGGCCGTGTTCCGCTTCACGAATGGAGAGCGTCGCTGGTACCCGAATCCGCCGATTGCTTTCTCTTGGGATCCGAATTGGGTCCAGTTCAAGGTCGTGGACTGCGGTAGTATTCCACAAGGTGCGGACATGGACTTCAACGTGCCAGATCTTCCTGAAGGACAAGCCATCAAATGCACTCCGTGGGACCCGATGGTGTTCCGTTTCTCGAATGGTCAGCGTCATTGGTATCCGAACCCATCGATCGCGGACTCTTGGGATCCCAACTGGACGCACTTCAAGGTGGTGGAATGCGCTGGGATCCCGCAGGGAGAGGACATGAAGTACAACACGGTAGGTCTCAAAGAGGGCCAATCGATCAAATGCAACTTCTGGGAGGCGGCGGTGTATCGCTACACGAATGGTGAACGTCGCTTGTATCGAAATCCTCTTGTGGCGGATTCGTGGAATCCCGACTGGCCTCAGTTCCAGATCGTGGACTGCTCGTCGATCCCGCAAGGTCCGGACATGGGATACAACGTGGACCAATTGCACGAAGGTCAAGCCATCCAGTGTTCCCCTGACCCGATCACGGTGTATCGTTTTGCTGGTGGAGAACGCCGTGTGTACTCTGATCCGTCGATTGCTTCTTCATGGGATCCGGTCTGGTACCAGTCTATTATGGTGGACTGTGGCAGCATTCCGGAGGGTCCACCAATGCAGATGCAAGGCGGAGTCGCTCCATACACTAATCCACCCTCTGACATGCCTGCTGGGTTCCCAAGACCATATCCAATCCCTCCGGGATTCCCAGGTCCATTTCCAATGCCTCCGGGAGTCCCAGGTCCATTTCCGATGCCTCCGGGAGTCCCAGGTCCATTTCCGATGCCTCCGGGAGTCCCAGGTCCATTTCCGATGGCTCCGGGAGTCCCGGGTCCGAACCCCATGCCACCAGGATTCCCAGGCTCTCCTGGGTACCCGGGTCCATACCCGCCGTCTCCGATGCCTCCGGGATATCCCTTGCCTACTGGCTTCCCTGCTCCACCAGGTTTCTCAACTCCATATCCTATTCCACCAGATTTCCCAGCTACCAACGCTCCAACAACGATCCCGGATTGGTTCCGGCCTGACCAGATCAATCCTCCATCGGAATCGCCTCCCAGTTCCGGCTGGGACTTTGTCAAGCCAGAAGAACCAGCTACCAGTCAACCATCGGATGAGAATCCAACCCCTCCGCTACGTCCTGCCTACCCAGAACTCCCCGAGACTCCAAGCCCACCTACACCCATCCCAGACTGGTTCAATCCGGACGAGACCAATGAGCCATCGGAGTCGCCTCCGAGCTGGGACTTGGTCAAGCCAGAGGAACCAGCCACCATTGAACCACTTGTGCCAACCCCAGAGGACTTCCCACCAACGATTGAGACAGCGGAACCGATTCCAGAGTGGCCCACTGAACCAACTGATTTGCCTCTGGGTCCACCAACGGAGTCTCCGTCAACCGAAGGTCCATCCAATGCAACGTCGGACGAGCACTTCATGACCAAAGAGGAGTTTACGGACCGGTTGCGCAGGTATTACATGCGCGTGGACAAGTCGCTGACCGATATGATCAAGTCTCATCAAGAGGAGAAAGACCTGCACTCGAAGAAGTTCACCCAACTGACGGATTGCATTGCAAGCGCAAGTGAAAAGGTAGAGAGTGGCGTCGGCGGGTGTTGACTGTGGCCCTGACCAGAGTACTAACGGGTGGGGTGGTTCTGTGTGATCGTAGTTTGGGTACTATGGCATATACGAACAGGAAGAAGTGTTCCAGAGTGCCATTGACTGGATCAGCAACATTTGTCTGCAAGGATAAGATGCATGGATGGCCTGCTGGATTGCATCGGGGCTCTCGTTGATGAGGAATGCTCGACGGGAAGGAAGCAGCAGATGGACAAGAGTGGTTGACTCGGTGTTGTGTTGTGACATTGGCAGTTGGCGGATGAAGTGAACGAGCACAGGAAGAAATGCAATGAACTGCATAACCAAAGGATAAGAAGAGACAACAAAACAACCCCCTCAAACCGCTTCGTTTTGCATTGGAGCTTTTGTCACTGACGACCGACAGGTGAAGACGGTCATAACATTGGTGCACCATGGGCTAGAACGGGCGCGGAGTAGAGATCCATCGGCACATGTGTGATCCACTTGGCTACCCGTTCGCCACGGCACCCACTTGCACAGTCACAACCTTGCCTTGCTGTCTAGGCCGGTGGCTGTGCATGGGGCCCACTCTGATCGCTACTCGATTGGATGGAGGTACTAGTATTTTGCAACTTGTCTCGAGTTTAAGCGCGGCTCCATGTCAAAATGGGCCATTCAGATGTTGTCTATCGTCCATCAAGCCACGTGCCGCTGCAAGGAAGCGATTTGTGCACTTCCCTGCACCAAAGAGCAATAGCAATAGCAATCCAAGCGCAGGCTGCCTGACACAAACCGACCATTCAAACGCTTCTGGAAGTTTGTGGACCAGTAGTTGGAGAACCCTTCAAGTACCAGCGGTTGGTTTCAGCTGGAACTCGCATTACGACCAGGCGGAGGTGGTCCGATGTGACGACATCCCTGAAGGACCCTCCATGGAGCCAGCAATGTCAGCGTCTGACACGTCGTCCTCCACTGGTGCAGACCACAACAGCGATCATCCCTTCACCACCACATCACCACCATCGACGAGACCATGCTGTTGTAAAAATGTCAAAGCCACTGGAGTGTTCTGGTTTGCTCCAATGACGCCACTGCTATCATCGGTTTTATGGAACACATGCAAGATGCGCTCTGCACTGGTCAAACGATTCTCTATGATCACGACAAATTGCTGTATCATTACAGAAAGGGTCAATGGCACTGGTACCCGAATGCAGGCATTGCAGCCTCGTGGGATCGCATGGAGGACGGATGCCACCAACCTGAGCTGCTCCAGCATTCCTCAAGGAGACGATATGGCTCTCAACACACCTGCACCAGGAGGGTTCCCTGCACAATCCAACCACGATGATGACTACCCACCCGCAGCAAAGCCAAGCGACCTCGACGACGATGGACGGATCGTGGCGTTGTTTGGGAGTGAGTACGCCTACGCTAGAATCTGATGCATTCGCATCGTTGTAAGCTCGTGCGAAAGATCCTTTCGACAAGTGCTAGCAATGAGTATGAGAACTCATCGGGCTTGCTGATTCCTTTGGGCGTTGGAGATGCCATGTCTTTGCCCGCGAGGGAGATAGATAGAAAAAGAGAGAGAGAGAGAGAGAGACACACACAGGGAGTGGCGGTTGATCACCTCACGAGGTTGAATCTCCTAACGCGGTTGGCACCATGTTGAGCTTGCGTATCGCTTCTCAATCAGGATGCTCCACAATGGCGTCTAGAGCAGATTCTCTTTGAATCGGCCGCATTCACGCCTCCATTGATGCCTTGTTTTCACTACGTCTGAGCACAGCAAATGATGCCTGCTTCCCACCAAACAAACATGTGTGTGTGGCACATTGGCACCAATTATGCTACAAAATGATGCGCCAGCTGGATCTGCGAAGGGTGCTGGTGCTTTTGCGTTGGTTGGGTAGTCTGGAGAAATGCCTCGAGCAGCCACCCTCATCGAAGCACTTCGCTAGGCACCTTGCTGTCGAACTTGGCCTATGGCCCACTACATCAGATGGGGTCCAGAAACCTGAGTGAGGCTCATCTTGAATGAGATCTATGCCTTTTTCGATTGCCTGCTTGGTGGTTGTGGCATGGGTAGCCTTCGAAGCGTCCAAACTGTGACGACAGGAGATGTCCTGGCAGGCAGATGCTTCCCAGTCACCCTGTTCAGGACTCGCATGCACGACCGATCTTTTTGCTTGTCAGACTGGCAGTTCATTACCGCCGCCCCCACACGAGGCGATCACATCATCCATTGGCCCGAGACACGCTAAACCGGTGCCTGCCATCCAGCGAATCTCGAGATCTTTTGGCCAAAGAAGCTCTCCCTCCCAATGCCTCGACACGGTCAGGTAAGGTATGGTCGTCACTTGCCCCCCCCCATCGGAGAACCGCACGGTGAGCATGGGGGCTCACCGTGAGGGGCCTGCGATCTTTTAGCGGGGGCGACTTGAAGAGTCGTCTGGATCCAAAGGTAGGGACAGGATCGTACGGCTGCCATGGCACTGGAATCGTCGCTGGAATCCGATGGAGCAAAGACCCAAAGATACCATTCGTGTTTTCTTTCTGGGCCAGGAACAGGCCCAACCAGTTCCACCACCAGGTGCGCATTTGCTCTTTTGGTTGGTGGTCCAGACCCACTCATCTCGTGAAGAAGAGATTCAAGCGACTTTGCCAAAACCGATGGAGTACGGAAGCGAAAACGTCGAACAAGTGCCGCGTGCCATGTTGGAATCAACCAACCCACGCAGCAAGAAGAGCTTCACCAAGTATGTGCTCGTG
>JAMFLO010000732.1:0-10622 GCA_027475765.1 Paralagenidium karlingii
CAAGAGTACGTTTGGATATGGCAATCTGTTGGACGTGCGGCTCACCAACACCACCGGCCACATTGACAACAGCATGCAGAGCTTCTTTTTGGCCGAGACACTCAAGTGCCATTTCTTACTGCAGGTTTGTTTGGTTCAATCAACGTTGCAGAAGTGATCGAGGTGCTCAATGATTGTTGTTGTGTGGCTGACGATAGAGCGACGAGTCGGTGATTCCGCTGGACAAGTATGTGTTCAACACGGAGGCCCATCCCATAGCGATCCAACCAACGGATATTGTTGCCAATGGCTTGTCAAGAGCGGAAGGAAGACATGCTTGAACAGGCATGAGCTCCAGCGCTTTGACAACCAAATTGAAACCATGCGTGGTCTATCCAGAGAGCAATCGGTTCTAGTCACTCATCATCCGGGTCATAACACCTGGAATTGGAGCGAGTGAGCATCCCAGTGTTGCTACTGCTACTTTTCTTTTTGCGCTGCTGCAATTTGGTTCTCGCGGCGGCTTTGATGTTCTCTCGGGTCAGCAAATTGCTGGAATTCACAAAGCCCTGTTTCGTGAGATGGGACGCTTCCTGTTCATCTTCGTCGTCAAAGGCGTCGACTTCTTCTTCTTCGTTTGCGATGCCATCGTTGTCTTCGTCACCTCCAAGGACGCTGCCGTCGTCTTCCTGGTCGCCGTAGTTGTCTCTCTCCACGTCGACAAAGCCGTCTCCCGAGGTGGATCGACTACGCTGGCTTTCAGCACTCGAGGTACGATCGGAATTGCTTCGATTCAGATCGGATCGCATTGAGTCTTGCTGGTCCATCGAATCAGCTTCGCGCATCTTGGAAAAGTCTAGACTCGTCACATCGGGCGTGTGTTTCGGTGAAGCAGCACACGACTCGGTCGCTTTCCGGCGAGGTTTCGTCAACGAATTGTTGCGCGTCAATGGCTTGGCATCCTCACCTGATCGCTTGGCTGGCCGCTCGCGACCTCGTGCTTGCCTTGACGCAGACCGCTTCTAAGGGATTGGAAAAACGTGTGTGATCAGACAGAGCCGCTCGGGTGAAATGCAAAAGTCTCAGCCACCTCCCTCACCATGAAATTGTTGTCTGGGTCGCCATGGCCACCTTCAGTCTGACAGTCAAACAGAAACGAGATGAGTATTGAACACTGTTTCCCCCATTTACGTTGTTCAACGAGGCAACGTCACGTACCACATCCATCATCGCACACGCTCGATCCTGGCACAGCTGTAACAAACTCGAGATCTCTTTTGGCTGAAGCATGTCAAATTCAGACGCCAACGTGGCATCGCGTTCGAACCCGAGCGGTGGCGGCCACAAGTCTTTGGCCAAAAACGTGAACTGGTAGGGCGGACGGCACGACGTGATGCCCATCAGTTGCACAATGCGGGATGCGCCGCTGACCATGTCCTTGGAATTGGTCAAGAGCACGTTGTGATGTCGCTCGGCCCGCGCAAGATCCAATTCTTCGAGACGAAGCTTGTCTTCCAACGTGCGTGGGTCATCGTTGGAGCGCGAAGCGTTCGAGATCTCCAGCGAATGAATCTGTTCTTCCAATTCGCTTTCGTGGATTTTCATTTGCTTGAGTCGCGACTCGTAGACTTTGACTTGCTCGTCAAAGCTCCGCATGAGCTCCTCCTTCATGGTGAACTTTTGTAGAATGGCGTCCAATTTGGTGTACCCGGTGGCTGCTTGGATCTTTTCGCAAATGCTTTCGCACTGTTGCAGCGCAATGCGCGTTGCCAGGGACCGTGACGAGGAAGACGTGACGGTGGAATTGTTCACTTGCTGTTTCAAGATCCCTTTGTGCGGAGACTCTTCGGTGCCAGACGGACCAGGCATGGAGCTGTTGTGGGAACCGGCCTGCAGAGCTTGCATCATTTGAAGTCGCTTTTCGTGCAACAATTGGCTGGTGGCCTGGTCCTGGATCAGTTTAGTCTTGGCTTCTTCGAGTTGAAGCGTGACTTGCGCCAACAGTGCTCTGGTTTTGTTCATTTCACGCTCCAAAACGGGCTTTTCAATGGTCAGCAAGTGCGTTTTCTTGTGCACCAATGCTTTTTTCTTGGCCGCGAGGTCTTTTTGCTGCATTTGCACCAGTTGTGACTGCTTTTGGATGGTTTCCAAGTGCACCAAATCACAATGGGGAAACAGAGCCAACGCCTTGAGGAGTCGACGATGATTCTTGTCTTGTTGATCGATCGTCTCCACCAAGGCATCGAACTTGTTGGCACGGTGGTTCATCGCTTCCAGTGCCGCCGTGGCTTGCTCTTTGTCTCGCATGGATTGGCTGTATCGTTGACGAGTCTCTTTGGAGCGTTGCCGAAGTTGAGCCAAGTACTGCTTCTTCTGTTTCGCTTCGGTTCTCAGTTGATCGTACATGGACTGAAGACGAAGTACAAGGTCGTATCCACCGGATTTCTTGAGTTCCCATTCCGTCTTTGGATAGTCCTGGAAGTGAGCCTGCCAATCGCCATCATATACCAGCATCAACCGTCACATGAGAGAAAGTGTGGAGCCAGGCCAATTGCACCATTCAACTCACCGGAAGACCGTACGAAGCTGACAGCATGTGGTCTTTTGAGACCGAATCGATCGATGAAGGACAGCACTGCGACGCCACTGGTTTGATGGGTTTGATGGGACTCGGTGGGTTCAGCATGGTCAACACTGGAGTGGAAACACATGCATTCAGATTGGCAGTGCTTCCGCTTGACACAGCAGGGAGTGGTGCGATAGGATTCATCGCAGGATTGGCTGAAGGCGCAGATCCACCTGCAGCCGAAGAATTCACCATGACCGAGGCTGCAGGTGCGTTCCCATTTGCTTGGGAAACCGTGTCAGGAGAATCGCAAGAATCTGGAGTCCCATTGGGCAGGACCCCTCCAGTGACATCGTTCAGGTTCTTGAGGGTCGGCGCTGGTTCGCGCATTGCTACCAACGCGTGCGGAAGTGAACGCACCGAAGAAGCCAACACTTTCTTGACGGTCGCGAACGTGTTTTTCTTCTGGTAGAAATTGTTTGGTGCGATGAGTTTCTGTGCATGAGACGACAACACACTCCAGCGCATTAAACGCCGTGCAAACGTTGTGCCACTCTACAGTCTGCCACGTACCTCGGTCGGAGGCACCGAAGCCATGAAAGCAAGTGTACTCGACCGCTGCAACGACTTGATTTTCGCCGGAGACATGGTCACTTTCGATTCCGTGAGCACTCGTGTGACATCGAATAGTCGCGCATCCACTTGGGAGAGACGCTGCTTTTGAAGGCTTGCGAGGTCCTTTGTTTTTTTTCCTTCGTCGCCAAAGCTGACACTGCAGTTGGCAAATGAATCGTCGTTTGTGTTTGCACTTCCACTTCCCGATGCAAATGCACTGCCCAACTCATCCGGGCCGGTACATGCCGGTTTACTAGCAGTTCCAACAGCGTCTTGAGCGCTAGAGGATGTCGAAGGTGATTTGCTGGGAGGTGGTGCACCCGGAGCGCTGACTTTGGCTTCCGGTGTCAAGATCTCCCGATGCAAAGCAAGCCATGGGAACTGAATCCAGATCCAACGCAGATAGAAAAAGAAATGATTGGGTAGATCCATCGCTGGGGTCAGTGTGGTCAACGTTGTTTGCGATGCATCAGCGGCTGCGTTGGTGGGTGGGTCCACCGAAGAGGCATTCAGTTGTTGTTGTTGCTGTTGGTTTTGGTTTTGGTTTTGGTTTTGGTTGGCGCTCTGCATGTGCGGCAAATCCGAGACAAACTGGAACCCGTCACTCAGCAATCTCTTCATGTCGAGTGGTGCGTGGCAAAACGTCGGCATGGTCACACCTTGGCCCTGGTACGAAATGCAGAACTCGTACATGAAATTGGCGATCAACACGAGCATCGGCGTGAAGGATTTGGTCGGTGGATGCAGTACTCGATACCACTCGTCTACGCTTTTGCTGTACTCCTTGACGATGTCAAACGATGGCAAAACAACCGGGTTCTTGCCCAAGTCTTCATCTGGATCGTACACGATCAACGGCCCGTCAATGAGCAATTTCCAATACTGGAACAACTCGTTCTTGAAATTCACCGTGTACGCCAGTTCAAACATGCGGAGATTCACCAACACATCTCGAAGAGCTTCCCATTCAAAGCACCGTTCCAGATGCCATGGCAATTCCTCGACACGACGAAACGTGATCGGATGAAAATGGAAAAAACGAATCAACCACTGATGGAAACGGATTTCTTCTTTTTCACTGCCAATGTACCGCCACCAGACCACTTCACGGAGTGTTTCCTCGCACAGGGGCAGAATCAGCACTTCCTGAACAAACAGGATCCCAAGCGCACGCAGACATCGCAGTAAAAAATGCCATTGGTCGTCTCGGAATGCTGGCGGTTGGTGAGGTTGGTTGGACTTGGTTGAGTCGTCGAATGCCACTGGTGTTTGCTCATGAAATTTGGTTGGATCCTACCCAACTCCAAACAAATCAGCTTGCTTTGTGAACCAACGAGCCACCAGTCACGCACCTCTTGCATTTGTCGGAGTTCGCGATCCTGAACCATGAGCGCGTTGAGAATCAAACGAAGCTCATTCACTAGTAGTCCATGGCGGCATACATACAGAAGCGCAAGTGCTTTGCCAACCAGTTTACCAAGTCCTGGGACGGGTCTACCGCCGCTCAGATACGCGGGAACTGCCATGTGTGGAATAACATTTGGCGAACCCCCACTCATGATAGTCGATGGCGAGTCTTGACCACTGAGATGCCCGGGCACTGCTCGACGTTCCATTTGCTCACTCTGGGGTGGAGACAAAGATGTCGATGAGATCCCAACAGGAGAAGAGAGCGGTTTACCGACTTCAGGGGAGCCATGTGGCCCAATGTCCGGAAGGCGCGTCAGGAAAACCTCTTGGTTGTCGCTAACAACACTTGCAGCCGTTTCTTTTGCTGAACGAGTGGGACTCGATGTTGCCTCGTGGATTCTACGGTCCTTCTCTTGGAACTCTTGGAGATTGGTGGCACGTTGCGGCGATGCTGTGGAAGGTGGACGCAAACCGTTGGATGCAGAGCGAGGAGGTCGCAGTGTCGATGGAGATGCTGGCCGTTCAGCAGCCAAGACTTCTTCAAAGTTCAGATCGATCTCTGCGGGAATTTCTTGAACCTCGTGGCCCTCGTGGGTCATGTGGGGATGGCCATGGCTGTCAACGGTGAGACCGTCAAAGCGACTCTGACCGGCCTTGCGTTTGGATGGCCCAGTGCTGTGTCGTTTCAACTGGACAATAGCCTAGGTCAGCGATCTCAGTTTCAACACCTTGCGTCAGCAGTCGTCTACCTGGCCCATGGGATTGACGTGAAGCTTGTTTTCCATGATAAACACCCGAGCATCCTCAATTGATGCCTGGTCTGGCGTGTAGCCTATCTCCATGGTGCGAAGAATCGCTTCGTACAAATGTGACGCGCTCTCTGACACCAGCCAGTCTTCAAGTACACGATGGCTACCCATGCACGTCAAAACGTCTAAAACCCCCCAACAATGCAACGACCAATCATTGCCACACTCACATGTTGAAATCCTCGCTGGTCGCCCACAGCAGACAACAAAGCAGAATTTTAAGAATCATCGGACTGCTGGTGAGATGCAGTCCGGCAATGGCATTCTGCTGCAGATGAAACAATTGGAACCCTTGATCTTCTTGTTGATGGTGTTTCCGGCTATTGTTATTGTTGATCGCCTTGGTCCCGCCGCCAAGCGGTCGCGTTGGATGATGCTTGAGAAGAAAGCGCGCAATGATACGTCGGCGGTCATCGATGTGCAGTGGGTGCAGATGCAGTTGGGCCCAATTCCGCCGGCTAGCCTCGACGCGAATGCGCTCCATCATCTGGCTGGTGACATGCGACTTCTCATCCTTGAGCGAGACAATATGGTCTGAGTGTTTGCCGACTGCATGCATTGTGGCCGCAAAGATGAGTCGGACGTTCGGTGGGAACACTATGTGGCAAGGGGCTCTTTGATCAGTGAATTCGTGACTTATCAACTGGGATCAATCCAGCAACAACCCAGCAAATATACGAACCAAGAGGCACCCATTTCAAAATGTTTTCGCCGTCACTTGTACGCAGACGTTGCAGACCATCAATGATGAGCACGACACGACCTTTTTTGGAAGCCGCTTCGAGAAAACGAGGAAACTGCCAGCTCAGTCGCTCAGCCACTTCAGGGATCTCTTTGTTCAATTCGAAATAATCCTTGATCTCACGGAGAATGCGCTCCAAGAGAATGGGCACCTACCAAGAGTCCCAGCAAAGTCGTGTTCGGTCAAGCCACCAAACCGAAACCAAAAACCCAAGCGCCATTGTCCAATTACCGAACATGACTGGCGGGTGCAGCCAACAACGTGGTAGAAAATGAATTCTGGGTACGACGACTGCCAGTTTTGGAACATTTTCTTGCGCCTCACAAGCCAATTTGCCTATTGATCCATGCGCGTACAAGTACCTTAGCAATCAAAGCGTCGAGTCACTTCGCCACTTACAAGAAATGCACTTTTCCCGACACCCATCTGGCCCAGCAGAATGATTGGTCCTTTGGGTTGTCCCATGGAATCCACATCACAAAAAGCATCGAGTTCTCTGGAGAAAGGAACAACCAAAAGGAACAACCAGAAGAATCAGCTTCCCCCCCACCCTTGCGACTTGTTGCGAAATCGGCATCACTTACCTTGAGAGCCGCTCGTTGTCCAGATACACAAAGTCTCCCGTCTTGATCCTCGTGCGCATGAACCCATGATGGAAAGCACTCTCCAAGTCTGAAATGGAGTCACAGCATTCGCTCACTCCTGAGCCAAGACCAGCGATCTCTTTGCCCACCATCAATCCGTATTTTGGAGTCTATCGCTCGCAATCGTTTCATCGGCATGAGGGCATATGCAAAGTAACGGCTGAGGTACCGTACTGGAGATCTTCAAAACCTGAGTGATTTGATGAATCCTGCAGTTGAGCATATGCTCGTATTGTCCAGCATGATGACATCTGTTCTTCGGAGTTCCAGGTTCTTCAAGAACAGGACAGGAGAGATCAAGGATGTCATAACAACCTTTCTGCTCTACGTGAAGAAATTCGTTCCGACCAGCCCGCGGCAAGTACTGAAGCGTGTGCGAAAACCATCTTTTCTTCAGACTCAACCCAACAGCAACAAGCAACGACCATGCTGCCGGTGCAGTGTCGGTACGTGTGTTTCTTGTGGTTGCGCGAGAGAGGGATCAGCTTGGGTCAATTATGCTACCCCCAACGGCGTCAACAATGGCTTATAGAGCTCCACCACCATCATATTCGAACGTGGGTCAGTACTTATATCAAGTATGCGAAAACGACGATCCAAACACGACGCAAGCAAAACAACGATTTTCCCATAACAGCATCAAAGCCACCCGAAGAAAGAATTCATGTGATCCCATGGAGTCACAGTCTCCAATTCAGAACATTTGCCAGAACAAACGCCACGACAGAAAACTAAACAGTACAAACCATCGAGTCCAATTCAAAAACCAGAACTCCAACCGTCATCGACATGCGGTCTGGATTGTCAGTGTCAAGACAACAAGAGACAAAAAAAGCAGTGGCAAAACCAGAGACGCTCAGTGCGTTTGTTCACCTTCTAACCGCTTCGACGCGCGAGATGGCGCGTGAATTGCGACGACCTTCGCGTTTTCCACTAAGGATTTGATGCCGCAATGGGCATTTGAATGCTTGAAGAGCCGGCGCATCGCGCGCTCGGCGAACGTCAGCAAAGAAGTCCGCGCGTCGTGAGCCACAACGAGTATAATGCGAGTCAGAGTTGTTAATGCCGCAAGCGTCATCAGAGTCGCAAGAGATGAATTGCTGGTGGGTGGCGGCAACGCGCGGAGATAGTGAATGATCGCAGCGATTCGTGAGAGCTCAAGTCGGAGAACGTCAAACATGCACGTTTCCATTAAGAACGGCTCCATGGTAATCACCTGCGTGCGAGTGTTTACGTGAAAGGCTTGAATTTGGTGGTAATAAAAGTGTTTCCAACTGAGTGTATGCATGTCAGGCTGACAAACGACTTGGAGTTGACATTGTCAGCTAGAACTCGTTTGGAGATTCATCAAGCTCTTTGCTTTCTTCGGCTATGCTGCTGGTTGAAAAGCATTCGGCCATAAGTGTGTCGATGTGAGTGTCGATGGCAGTGGAATTCTCGAACTCGTCTTGGATATTGATTGGAATGTAAGCAAATATGTCCGCTTTTGATATGATTGGCACTCATGTCTCGTCGACAAATCTCTTGTTTTGCCGGATGAACGTGCACATTTCTATCATGGCTTCGCCCAAACTTCCGCGGTTGCTGGTCGTCATAAGACCTGCAACTCCAAAAACTCTCTCGGTCTGTGCCGAGGAGATGGAGATGGCAAACAATATGCGCGCGGCAAATGATAGAAGTCTGAACCTGCTCTCCTTCCGCTTCCAGAAAGCTGTGATCGGCTCAGTGTGTTTGCATGGCGTTTTTCTCATTTGATGAGTCTCATTTTCCCATTGGTCGAGCTCATCATCGATCCTCTGCTCGATATAATCCTTTTGGTTCTTGGTGGTGGTCGTGCCGAAGTGATGCATAGCGTCAGCAAGATCTTCAGAGAATTGTACTGCCTCCCATTCATTGTCGTCCGGGTTGTCTTGCTCAATTTGTGCCAGCGTCTTCATCAACTCTCGGAGCTGGCGTTTCGCATTCTTCTTGACTTTTGAGAGATTCTTTCTGCGACTGACTTGGTGTTACCGCGTTTTTCGTTGACGAAGTGCGCAATCTTTCCCAGGCTTTCATCCAGATCCTTGAACAATGGGTGCAAGAACAGCAGCATTTCAAAGACATATGAGCAACTAGTTGGTTTCTCCCAGTTCGTATACCGTGTGAAGAATCGCTCATCCAGTGCTTCTGCCAACAATCGACGCGTGAGCACCAGTGTTGGGGTGAGCGATTCAAAAGTTGATTCGGAATTGTCGGCAATCTTCAATGGTTGCTTTTCATCCAAAACGGTGTGCTTGGAAGGTTGCGAGGTCGCCTCCACATTCTTCGCCGTGCGTCACCTGCAATTCTTGCCACTGAGTACTGAGTTTCTCATTTGCCCTTGCGGTGTATGCTGCTTTTACCGCACGTTGAAGCAGATCTATGACGCCTGGATTTTTGGAATTCTCTTTGTTGCGTCCCATTCCACACGCCGCTCTTGGTCTTGGGTTTCCAGAAGTCAGTGATCATCGCCAGTCTTCTTGTTCTCCCGATTCCACTTGCTGCAATGGCAGCGATGACTTCACGTCTGACAGCTGCGTACAGTTCAACAACACAATGAGAGATCGCTTTGTGATGTAGTGGCGCATTTGGGCCAAATAGATGCAGAATAGTCGGTGATTCATCACTCTCACCGTGTTGTCGCGACCTTGTTGCGTCGCTAGGCAAATCCAAAACAGTTGTGACTCGTCATCTACATGGCCTAAGCGAATGCCGTACTGGTAGATGATCGAGTTCTCTTTGTTCTTGGGCGGCAAAAGCTTTTAATCGCATCGCGCACCAACTGCGCTGCCATCGCGATCTTTTGCGTCTAAACGGTCTTGGAGAGCCCTTTGGCCCTGGTGCTGTGATTGGTCGAAATAGGAGTTTGTTTTTGCCAATAGTTTGCTGGCTTTTCCAACCATGCCTTGTTTTGGTTTGTTAACTGAGATTAATCCCACTGTCAAATCGGTGCTACCAACTATCTATGACCAGCATACCATGCAAGTTAGGTGGCTGCATTGCCGCTCCGCATAATTGTTCGACCATATGTCAATGGCGCGGCAAGTTTGTTCCACGTGGAGCAATCCAAGCAGTGGCAATGCAGTTCAGCTGCCATTGTCACACGATGGCACGCCTCTGGGAGCAATTTGATAATCCTCTTGCCGTCCATGACTGCATGCGGCCCCGTTTGTAGGTCGAAGGCTATGACTATGCCCAACTATCAGATCCATCCCTCTGCGACAACCAATGAAACTCAGAACTCTGGTGTGGTGTGTGAGTCTCTATCGGTGGTGTACAACGTATGATGGAAGAAGGTCTTCTACGTTGTCATTCAGATTTTATCAAGCCATAAAGCCAAACAAGAATTCGAAATGCTGGTTATCTTCCTCAGCAGTGGAGTTGCAGTATTGGTGTCTATTGGAAGACGTGTGTGTTGTTCCAAATGTGATTGACTAACAGTTTCTTCTGTTCTGTTGGTACCTGATGGTACCAATCAACGTGAAACCCATGTGACGAAGCGGATTTCCAAGAATTGTCAGCAGAATCCATGAATGCCAGAATCCACCAGAATCCAGGTCCGAACGCTGAAATGGTCTCAGAGTATGTGTAGCAGAAGCTCCGGCAAATCTGATTCCAGAATCCAAGGCAGAATCGTCAAGAATTCAGAAGTGCAGATGGAATCCAGCGTATTCTCGTGTAGTGACATGGTGAAAACACAAGAGTGTGACGAAGTGAATGTTTTTTCCTAAAAGGATTAGCAATCGGACTTCATTCATCCAAAGAAAAGGGTATAGTATACAAATAAATCAATAACTCCAAAAGATGGAGGATGCTCAAACCAAGTCAGTTGGGTATGA
>JAMFLO010000733.1:0-10613 GCA_027475765.1 Paralagenidium karlingii
CTTTGCCAGACGAGTCTCAAACCTCTACATTTGGATCAAGACGACACTTGCCGTGCGACGGTATTGTGTCTGCGATAGAGAGAAGACTCAGCATCGACGAGCTGGGTGTCGGTGAGCAAGACTCAAGCGGAAGTTCCAAGAAGGAAGATACAACACCAAGAGCGACAAGATCAACGTGAACGCAAACGACGATGAAGAGGAAATGGAAATGGAAGTCTACAGGGATGCAGATTGGGCGTCTGAGAAGGATCGCAAGTCGATCTCTGGTTGTGTGATTTTTGTGAACGGTGCACCGCTCATGTGGAGATGCAAAATGCAGTCGATCGTGGCGTTGTCAACTATGGAGGCCGAGTATGTGGCGACATCGTGTGCTGTGCGTGACATGTTGGGAATACGACAAATGATGTGTGAAATTGGATTGCAAGTGAAGCTCCCAGTCAAAGTTTATGTGGACAACCAAGCGGCAATCAGTCAATTGACGAGTGATTCAAGCAGTGCGAAGGCAAAACACATGGATATTAAGCTCAAGTTTGTTGAAAATGAAATTCGAAATTGGATTATCGCTGTGGAATATCTACCGACAGATGAAATGGTGGCCGACCTTTTGACCAAACCACTGAACAAGATCAAGCTACAAAAAATGAAAGCGTTGTGCAAAATGAGTGTGACTGAACATGATCGCGATGGTTCAAGCACAAAGGAAACTTCGCAAGGATACTTGGAAGAGGTCATGCCCCAGTCAAATCGTCAGCAACAATCAAGCGTCGAGAAGGAGAGTCGGAATACCGGTTTTTCGACTTTTGTTAACGGCCAACCCAACGGAAACACCAGTATCAAACCGATTTCCGAGCTGTTGCGACGCAATGATGTGCAGACCAAGAAAGATCCAAGTTGGCACACGTCAAAAGATCTCTCCACCGCTGAAGAGGACAAAGTGAGTGGTTTAGGAAGAAAGAGTTAGATTGGATACGATCAGTCTTACTTTACTGTCAAAGCCAACAAGCAACAAGGAAATCTCCTTTTCGATCCTTTTCTTCTGTGCGTTTTCTACTTCTACTGCGCTATCATTCGACCTACGAGCTATCATGAATGCGGATGAGAAAGCGCTATCCCAACAGATGGTCCAACTGCCATCGCGAATGCGCCACCCGGTCCGTCAGCACGTAGAACTTGTCGACCCACATGCCTGCATCTGGTCCGCCTGAGAAGCACACTGCATCCCCGTCACTTGACCTTCCACATGACTCAGCAGCACATCGGAGTGGCACCGTCTTGAACCACTGCCATTGGTTTGACTGCGACATTTCGATGTGACGATGATGGGAGGGTGATTTTCATCCAATGCGGTTGCTCCACGGCTCAAAGAGCGACTGGATTGGTTGAAATGCAGTAGTAATAGTTTTTGGAGGCATGTCTTTTGGCGGGTGGACTGATGTAACCATCGGCACCCCCCACCACACATCAACTTCAACTACCAAGTGGATGACGAGTCAAACACCACCAACAAGTCCCAAACACTCTGGCATTGACGACTTCCGCGCCGACTCGGAACACTCAACCATCCACGGAGAGCTGCTCACAATCAAGAGGGACTCGCATGCACTTCAAGAGGTCTGTTGAACTACAAACACTATCCAATGGACAGAAACGACATCGATCATATCCGACCCAGTATTCAATTAGCCAGGTGAGCCGCCCACCAAATCGTTGACTGTGAGCAACTCACCTCCACATTCCTCTATGGCGGTGCCTGGCAGGCACTGCCTGGAACCACCAAGCGACTTGTGCATTTTCCTCCGTCACTTCCTTGGCCGGCCAGAGACGACTTCATCGGAAGGCACCTCGCAGGTGTTGATACCGTCGTCGCGAACAGTGGAGACTGGACAGACAAGTCAGATGAAGTTACAACCCACAAGCGGAACCCAACCTCATAATCCACCAGAGTGGGCAGGGCCCACCAGTCTTCGTCGAACGTTTCCTTCTGACCATGCTGCAGAGATACTTTTTTTGTGCAACAGAAACGGTGGGCAGCGCCCTAAAGGCGCGACTGGCGGGGACTGCAAGACTGCTTCCACCAGCGTCGCTTTCTCTGAATTACAGCATAGCTCTACTCCATTGTGTCTGACCTCCAAGCAAAAAGGCCGGTTACGGCTCATCAAGCTGTGCTCGTTGCTATCTGAAGAAACAACCCGGTGGATTTCAGACGCTCTGTGCGATGGCTAGCGAAGCACAAGCGTCCGCAGACCTGAATCCATGTCGGAATCTCTCTTCAAGTCTGCAGTCCATGGCACCGACAGCCACTGAACACAGTGCCCAATGTGAGCTAGTTATTGGGTCATTTGTGGGTCTGATGCGTCGTTGTAGCTCAGGGTGAACGGAAGAAACGTCACCTCCTTCACTGCTGTCCGCTCGCGCGTCCCGATGCTCGCTCTCGCTACGCTACATTATCCCTTCGCTCGGACGAGGCACCTCACGCGTCGGGCAGCGAGGGGTGAAGGAGGCATAACACGTTTGTCCCCAACCATAAACTCCAGACCAGACCTGCAGGTGCAAACGTATTGCTCTACAAGCGACATGCTTCACTCGCGAATCGTATTCCCATCGCGCACGCGTTTTGGTGGTGCTGGCGAGAGCTGCTATCCACCATTGCAGATGTTGTTGCTGGTGATCCACGTGCGCCTCGGTGCCTGGTCCTACATACCGACAAGTCGGGCGAGGAGAGTTCGCGATTGGTCCAAAATTTGGGCATGGTGTCCCATACACATCTCTGATCCAAACCGCAACAACGCAGTAAACACCGCCGAGTTCGACAACGGTGACACAACACCCATACAAGCGTAGGTGCAGGAAATTCATTTCAACTGTTAGGAAGTGTTTGTTCGCGAGACATGGGTTGTTGGGATCGTCGACGCAACTGCAATCAGCACCACAGCGACCTCTCCATTCCCAGTGAAAGCGGAGCGGACTGCTGGCTTCGAACTCCATTGATGCCATGATATCATCCATTGCGGACCTTCTCTCGAAAATGGCTCACGCACAGGTTCTCATACTTTTGCGATGCTGGCTTTTGACAGTCGTCAACCAGACAACGCTTGCCTGACACCGTCAAACGCAACCAACTGGTCCGTCAAACCGTTCGACTGAACATTGAACGAAAAGGAACAAGAAGTCCCACTCACCGCCGCCATGAGCCCAACAGAGTCCTCGAGACACGGCGACCGTGTCACAGCCGTCTTCGTGTTTACACTTGGTGCCACCGCCGTGAGACCAACAAAAGCCGCGCGACTTGGCACGCTTCTTGCATCCGTCCACAGTGCACATCTTGTAGCCACCTGCGAATGAATCGGTCCGAATCGTCATGTGATGCCTGAAAACAAGAGATTGATGACCAAGGGAGTTGATCACTGACCATGCTTCCAGCACAAGCCGTAGCTTTGCGCACGGCACCCGCAGTCTTCGATATAACATCGTTTGCCTCCCTGGCATCAACACATCCCAATTCTGCAATGAGTCTCTCTCGACAAGTGCTTTGAAAGACGGACGTACCCCGTGTGAGATGCACAAGCCATGGTCGATGACGTAATTGGGACATCCTTCGTGTTGACAGTAGCGACGTTTTCGTTGCTTTTTAGCTGTGTTGATGGTCTTGGCGGGTTCGTCCATTTGGGGGACACTCTGACTTGGATGTGCCATGTCCGTGACAGGACGAGAATCTTGCTGGCGGGGAGAGCAAATTGCTGCTCGCGTCACTCGCAATTCGGGGAGTGGCTCGGATGAAATAAGCGTTGAGGCCCGGTTATTGTTGTGGTCGATCTTCGCTTTTGGAAAGAATTCATCGCTCGTCGGATGGCTTTCGTGCAGCATCTTGATCGTTGAATGAAATGGCAGTCTCACTGCTCGGGGATTTGACGAGTCTGCCGCAACTAATGTCGACGCATTAGCTGATGTGATCGGCGACACGAAACCATTGTTTGCCGCCAGACAGGGCAGCGATCTTGCAGGTTTCGCTAGGCTGAAGCTCCAAGTCTCACGGGAAGGTGTACGAGTGGTTCGGGACTGGTGAGAACGAGCCATAGAAGAAGAAAACGAAGAGGGTACCGACGATGAAAAAGGCGGAAAAAGCGAAGCCGACGAACGAGCTGCAAAGGCAGAAACATGTTGTTTTGGACACTGCGGCTGGCGGCGGAGTGCTGGTTCATCGTCCACTTCCCAAAGATCGGTTGGTCGTTCTCTTCCTTCCAGTCGTGGGGGCGCTGGTCTTTGCGCTACCCCGGAGATCAGTGCTTGTCCACACGCACGAGATCGCACCTCACGCGACGGCAGCCCTCGCGGCGTTCTTCCGTTCATCGTCGTCTTCTCTGCGCAATTATGGAGTGGCGCGTGGAAAGCTTCTGCTTCGGGTGACTGTTGGGCCAACCGTTTCGTTCAAAACGCTACGGTACTGTAAGATCCAGTCTTCTCCTCCCTCCGCACCAAGCCAACGGTGCCAACTCTGTAGCTGCGGGAAGATCTGCTTCGTGGATACGTTTCCTTGCCAGTAGAAGCAGCCTTGAGGACTTCCAGAACTGTACCAAAACCGAGGATGGGGCTATCAAGAGCCAAAGGCTGGCTGGATGGCGAAGCTCAAGAACGGCCCAACCAACAGAAACTCTCCTCTGCGCTTTGAAGAATCTGTTGTGACATGAACGCGCCACGTAGCGCAGTTCAGTGGGTTGCTCCTGCCCGTCGCGAGAGGACGCCACCCAGCAAGCGGACACAACCATGACGACCAAGACAGCACAACGTGCCAAAACACATCTGAAATGACGTATTCAAGCCGTTGATTGCCAGTTAGCCCATGAACCACCTGCGACCGAGATTATGGAGTGTTCGTACTCCATAACGGCAGCAATGACTTTATTAATCCGCACGCCACACGGTTGATCGGTTGTACAGGAAACCAACGAACTCCGCGAGTTTTTGCTCTTTGGTGACAAGAGCTTCTCATTCCAGGGGTTTGCAGAGTTTGAATCGACAAATAGAATCAGCAAAGCAACCCGATCGTAACACGGAGATATGAAGTCCGAGTTCAGGGCCGACGCACCCATTGTTCTCGTACCAGTCATTGCCTGCGTGAATTGACGTCTCCTGAACGAATCAACGGTTGGGTCATTGTGTTGTGTTGTTCCTTTGACCTCTATTACTTTTGCTGTTGGTCGTCTTGGAGAATACAAGAGTCATATTCGGCCAACACCAAAGCCCGCGAGCGAGTTTCGTTCTGCTGAGGCCCAGAATGACTTGTATCGACTCCCATGACGACGCCTATGAATCTCCGCCAACCAGTCAACTCGTCCTCTACTGAACTCACTGACATGCGTAAGAGCTTCCGGCCTCAACAAGCAATTCGCGTCATCAGCATGCGCGGATTTGGTGTATTCATTGATCTGATGAATTAACCATGAGCTGATCGGTGCACATAAATGACTGGAAAGAACAATTGCGCAGATGATTGGATCCGTTAAGTGCCTCAAATTATCATTTGCCCACGTTCTCGCGAAAATGGCTCGGGCAAAGATTCTAATTCTGTTGCGACGCTGGCTTTGGAGAGTCGTCAACCAGACAGCGCTTGCGCACCTAGACACCAAGAGCAGAGAGGAGTCAGTCGTCTAGAAACCTATTCGACAAGCTATACCACAAGACACGATCAGAGTCAACCCCACCGCCGCCATCACAGAGTTCTCGAGACACGGCGACCGTGTCACAGCCGTCTTCGTGTTTACACTTGGTGCCACCGCCATGAGACCAACAGCATCTGTCCACAGTGCACATCTTGTAGCCACCTGCGAATGAATCGGTCCGAATCGTCATGTGATGCCTGAAAACAAGAGATTGATGACCAAGGGAGTTGATCACTGACCATGCTTCCAGCACAAGCCGTAGCTTTGCGCACGGCACCCGCAGTCTTCGATATAACATCGTTTGCCTCCCTGGCATCAACACATCCCAATTCTGCAATGAGTCTCTCTCGACAAGTGCTTTGAAAGACGGACGTACCCCGTGTGAGATGCACAAGCCATGGTCGATGACGTAATTGGGACATCCTTCGTGTTGACAGTAGCGACGTTTTCGTTGCTTTTTAGCTGTGTTGATGGTCTTGGCGGGTTCGTCCATTTGGGGGACACTCTGACTTGGATGTGCCATGTCCGTGACAGGACGAGAATCTTGCTGGCGGGGAGGGCAAAGTTCTTCCTTGATTCTTGTAATGTCGGTGCGTGAAACAGGCGACCCTGGGATGGTTGTGACCGGCGTTCGTGGCTTCCGCGGGTTACGGAGGTATCCGGCAGAAAGCACCATGGAATCAGCTCTATGCTGATCCTGATGGTAGCTTGTGATCGTTGGTGCCGGATGCACTGCAAAGGACCGCTACCCATTGGCCTGCTGTTGAGCAATTACTCGATCATTTGGCTCGCCTGGCTAAAGTCTTTCGCATTTCTCACGTCTGAAGGCGAGGTGCTGGCAAACGCTTGTGATCTCATCGATGTCATCACGGTTGATTCGAAGGTGTTGTCCACCATGCGACGAACCCGAAATTCTGCTTTCGCCAGGCTGGAGTGCCTACCATGCCTAAGAGTGGGTGCATGCATCACAGCATTGCAAGAAGATGCGCACGGCGAGAGAGAAGAAATCAAATGCGGGAGCAACGGAGCAAACGGTGATGTCGAACAAGACGACAACGCAATCGAGTGTCGAAGGGTTCGCTGGTTTTGGGGTTGGAATGGTGGCTCTCCCCAGCGATCAGGGGACGGATCAGGTCGTCATGCGGTCCTGCGGTGTAGGTCGGGGCTGTCGAAAAGCGATCGCATCGCTGGACGTGACAGCGGGGCTCCCAGAGTTGCGCAATCATGGCCTTAATCCCTCGCTTTCATGACCTCTTTCACTCGCTGTGACGTGCTGCGGAGTTGAGCTCTTGCGTTTGGTGGGGAGACTCTTCGGTTTTTGTCGCCAAACATATAAATCGTCCTTGGGCTCCACCAAGAATGGACGCTTTGGCCACCGACTTGGTGACCTGTGTACCAACACTTGCACCCGTTCAAAAAGACCCACTCTCCAGGTTATGTAAAGCTCATGGCACAGAATTCCAAAGCGGAACTGAAACTGAAGGATGCAATGAGCTCTTCGCGCGTGGAAATGCAGTGTGTTGGACCTTGCCGGAAAACCAAACTGGGTTTGTCAAGTTGAATTGCATACCAGACTCTTGGCCACAGCGGTTGGTCTCCTGTGATTGTTGAACCGCGTTGCCCCTTGAGCGTGTACATGTCTCGAAGCGAGACTGATCCTGTCAAGAAGGCGCAGTGAACCGAGCTCCCGGACCAGAGTCACCATAGATTCTCCATGAGGCAGCAAAAGCAGCGTTGCGAGAAACAGATCCAGCGACTTGAGCAACATCCATGTGTTCACGCTTCAAACAAACTCTCATATCCAAGCAAATACGTCTAGTGCGATTCGATCTAGAGGATACCACCACTGTCTTGGTGCAAGTCCATTCTCTTCGTTACTTTCGAAAAGCTTGGGAAACTCGACGAAAAGGGCGTCAGATGTCGTTTTGTAGGCATTGACCCAGAGCGACGAGGATATCTTCAAGGAATGGTCGCAAGCTCGTGAAAAGCCACTGGCCAGAAAAATTGACCGAATTGGTCATAGTGCTCAAGAATAAATATAAGATCAGAAGTCTTGGGGAAGCCAGCCACTTTCTGGGGATTGAATTCAAGAGAATTGCTGGAAAAGGTTTGTTGCTTTCTCAAGAATAGTATACAAATGAATTGTTGTGTAGATTCAATGTGGAAAGAGGGAGAAAGGCGAACGTGCCGATCCCAAAGTCGAAGCTCGTCATGAGACGTGAAGATCAGGAAAAAGGAACGAAAGATCGCAATCGGAGGTCTATTATACCTACATCGCGTTTGCTGTTGGTCATGTGGCTCGTGCTTGCAAGAATACGAGTCTTGATGACTGGAACATGGTGAAATGCATCCTTCAATCCGTGGGAGCAAAACGGCATCTCGGTCTGTTCTTTGGACGCAAGGGAGACAGCATTTTGCAGCTTTCTCTGATGCTAATTGGACAAGCGATGGCCCGAAGTGCAAGCCAATCAGTGGTGGCGTTGTGTCAGCCGACGCCCGGCCGGAGTTGCAACATCAACGACTGTGGCCGAAGTGGTTGCGGCGCACGAGATGATCCGTGAACCTCAAGTGACGAAGCGTCTGATCTGTGAAACGAGTAGGATGAATGCGGAGAAAACAATCAAGTTGTGGATGGACAGTCTGTTGTAAGTCTTGATAGCACAGTCGAGAGTAGACTTCGTAGACAGCCGTAGATATAGGAGTTGACTTGAGCAGTTGAAAGTAGTTTTGGAACTGAGGTTGATTACAGGTCTAGTTAGGAATCTAACATGTACAAGAGTATCTAGATCTGAGTGTATCCTAAGTCATATGCATCACTTTCCTTCTTGTCTTGCCCTGTATTGTCGAGTCCTGATCACACTGATATCTCAGTTTCTCCACGCTTGATTGGCTGGAATCCACTCTGATCCGTCTTCTGATTGGTCGATGTCTCTTGGTCTCATCGCTTCACGTCCTTTGGTGCGGAAGAATGCCAAGATCGCAGTCGATCTTCAACACTCCTTCCCATTCTGGAGCTCCGGATTCTCGAGACCGATCAACTTGTTCACTAGTTGAATCCTTGGGACTGGACATTCCTTGGTCAACAGATCCGCATGCATCTCGGTAGTCGAGACGTAGGTCGGCTTGACGATCGAACGTTTCGCATAATCCTTAATAAACTTGATCTTGACGTCAATGTGTTTGGACTTGATCGAACTGTCTTCGCCTTGAACTTGCTTGATTGCAGCTTGGTTGTCCATATACATCACCATGGGTTCTTCAACAGTGAGTCCGATCTCTTGAATGGTCTCACGTAGACCCAATAGCTCTTGACCAGCTTGACTTGCTGCGACGAACTCGGCTTCCATGGTTGAGAGTGCAACCATGCCTTGTTTCTTGCAGCTCCATGCGATTGTCATGCCGTTGAGCCTAATCACGTTGCCGCTGACTGATTTGCGATCGGTCTTGTTGGCTGCAAAGTCGGCGTCACTGTAGGATGCCATCACAAGTTTGGTGGAGTCGCCGCTTGGTCGTAGTCGTAACTTCATGCCCTTGGTACCAATCAAATACTTGACCACGCGTCTTGCAAGGTTCCAATCTTGGATCGTTGGTTGATGGGTTTGCCTGGTGGTCCTGTGACTGCGAAGGAGATGTCGTGTCGTGTCATCCTGGCTATCCAGAGCAGGCTTCCCACCAGGGACTGAAAAGTCTTCACACTTGGAGTTCATGCCGGCGCTGTTGGTGGCAACAAAGCATCTTCTCCTTCCGAACTTGGTGTTTCCCCACCGATTGGGGCACACACAGGCTTGGCTTGGGCAAAACCGAACTTGGAGGACATCTCCTCGATCATCTGTTCTTGATCAATGGTCACACTGCCGTCGTCGGAGAAATCGATGTGCATTCCGAGAAACTTCTGCACTTTTCCGAGACACTTGCCTTGAGCACTGCGAGTTTCTTCTGTACTTCTTCTACTCGATCTTGACTCGTAGCGGTGATGAGTAGATCGTCAACATATATGCCCACCAAGGTGATTCCCTTCTGGTCGGCTTGGTGGTAGAGGCACATGTCGGAATAGCATTGCTTGAATTCAATGTCTAGCAAGGTCTTGTGCAGGAGTTGATTCCACAGTCGTCCTGCTTGCTTGAGTCCATAGAGACTCTTCTTGAGCGATAGCACCAGCTCACTTGGGGTCTTGGCTTGGTTCCTCTCGAGGTCTTTTTCACGCACTCTGAAGCCCTTGGGAATCAGCAAGTAGATCTTCAGGTCTTGTTCCTTTTCCGCCTTGACATACGCGTTTGGTATGTCGCAATGCACCGCTGGGACTCCCCAGAGCAGACTCATCGCGATCACAAGCTTGCTTGTGACGTTGTCCATGACAGCTGAAAACGTCGCCATGTAGTCCACGCCGAAAACTTGTTCGTTCCCGCACGCCACGAGTCGACCCTTGTAGCGCTCGATGGTCCCATCTGCGTTCGTCTTCGTCTTGAACACCCACTTGGTGTGCAGTGGCGTCGCTCCTTCCGGTCTTCGCACAACTTCCCAGGTGTCGTTGTCTTCGAGCGACTTGATCTCTTGCTCCATGGCTTCCTGCCATTTCTGTCGTTGATCACTCCTCATGGCTTCGCCATAGTTCTTCGGGTCCTTGATGTAGACCGCGTTCACAGTCGGTGCCGGTGGTAGATCGGTGCTGGAAGGTGTCGGATCTTCTGGCTCTTCGAGGTCTTCTTTGAGTCTGGCCAGGAGCGACTTGTTTTGCTCGGACGAAAGCGTTCCGAAGTTCTGAATATGTTGAGTCGTGACAACCTTGCGCTCCTTGACCAGGAGGACCTTGTATCCCTTGGTCTCGTCGTTTTTGCCAAGGATCAACGCTTCGACCGCTCGTTTCCCGAGCGCACCGTTCTTGGCTTCGCGGTAGACTGTGCACGGCGAGCCAAAGATCACAATCTCGCCAAGGTCTGGCTTCTTTCCCGTGAGCAT
>JAMFLO010000734.1:0-10556 GCA_027475765.1 Paralagenidium karlingii
CGTGGATGGCACGCCTTTCAAGCGCTACAGTCCTCGGTTTGAGATCCGTCAGTTGACGGAGGATATTGACTTTTTGCTCAAGCGCCAGGCAGCTCAACCGCAAGACCTCACAGCTTCAACTTGAGCATTTCCCGGTGGCAGTCTGCTGAGGGGGCGAAGGAAAAAGAGAGAAAGGAAAGGAAGAGCATCATTTTGTCTTTTCATAACTTAACTTGTGGATATATAATGCATATTGGCGTAGTTTACCGTGAGAGTTGTTGGCCGTGCCGCAGATATCGAGCAAGGGGTTTCGCAATTTGCGGTTGGATCGCACGCGGATCTTTCTTGGTAAGTACGAAAGGAAACCATTCTTTTTCTTTCTGGACGACGTCATCACTGGGAAGGTTTCTTTTTGGGTGATGCCATGGGCATCGATGGTCAGGCGGAGTTCAAGGAGCGTTCTTTTGACTGAGAGGAAGAAGCCAGGGAGATGCAAGCAAGGGTGTGGTGTCCAGTGTAAGCAAATGGCTCTCTTTGCTGCATACGAATAAAAGCTAACAACTACACGATAACTTAGAGAGGAGTTGGTCGCCGCGCTCTTTAGAAGCCGACTTCCCGTTTATGCATCGGAGGTTGCTGCTGAGGTTGCTGCTGATAGTAATTGCCCTGCAGATCGTAGGTGGTCAACGGCAAAGACCGATTGGTGGCGTTGCTGCTACTGTTGTCGGACTGCACGGGCGTGAACGAGTTCAAATAGCTGAAGTAGACCGAGTTCGAGTTGGATGTGACGGGCGTGTAGTTGCTGGCCTTGTCGTCCCAGTTGGTGCGTGACCAGACGCGGATGTAGGTCGCAAACAAGACCAGTAAGCGCACAAACCAACACAACAGCAACAAAGCGTTGATGGCAATCAGCAAATGAGCTGTTCCTTTGCGTGTGGCCGGTGACGAGCTGCTCGAGGTCAGAAACACAAAGGCCAGAGCGTAGTTGATGGTGCGCACGGCCCCCAGCGCAAATGCCACTTTCTCGACCAGTGGATCCGAGAACGGTCGCACCACCAACATGGCCAGCAGAAAGAGCAATTGTAGCACCAGCACCAACACCAGCTGGATCGGATCGTTGCGCGTGGCACCAATGATGACCCCCGAAGCCACTTGCAGCGTCATGACCACTACGAAGAACATGCGATTCGCATAAGTGTATTCGGCGTACAGGCTTCCCCAGGTGGCCAAATTGGAAAACAGCTTGAGCTCTTCGAGACTCTTGGTCAGCACAAAGTGCGTGCAAAACGCGATGCCGCCCAGGCAGATCAGTGCCAGAGCCAGCACCGCCACGATCAACGTGTTGGCCGCGTGGTGGTCGCGCACTTCCATCGCAATCTCGTAGGAAGCCATGGCACTCAGAGGAAACAGCGCCCAAAACCAGATCAACACGCACAGACCCAGCAATCGGATCGACATGCTGCGCAAGCGTTGGATGCTGCGCGGGTATGACGACCCCAAAGGGTTGCTGCTGGACGCCACCCCGGAGGAAGACGCGATGCTCGAATCCTCCAGGCTCTGTTCAGCTTTGTATTTGGCAAAGGTCGCGACCAGCAAGAACAACAACAATAAAGCACCAAACACAACCAGAAACCCGATGATGCAGTGGAACAACAAGTTTTGCTCCTTGATGCCAATGCGCTCGCCATAGGCCGTGATGCCTTCGTACAGAATCACTTCGCTCAAGCGACGAGCCACGGCCGAAGTCTTGGTCGACAACGTGGCCACACTCGTAAGTGCTTTGCCCTGGACCAAGAAGCTGGTCCATGCAAACGCGTCCGTGTACTCCAACAAAAAGCTCGGTGCCATGTTGAGCGCAAGTTGCGAAATCGACCCCACTTGCTGCAAGAACACCATGAAAAACACGAATTCCCAAGTGTTGGGTGTCCACTTGGACCCAGTCCAACGCAACGAAGGATCCAATGCCACAAAATGGAAAAATAATAGCAAAGCAACCGACACACCAGCCGTGGCACAAGAAGCGTACTTGATGAAATCGTGTAGCGCTTCGGCGGGTTTCGACAGTGCAGTCTCCGTAGACGCATCGCCACTTCGACGCTTGCGGATAACGGGACCATTCCCATCAAGACCATTGGCTTGACTTGATACTTTCTCATTCGGGGCTGTGTCGGGCACAATCTCGCCTCGCACGTACTCGTGGGTGGTGGCGTGACTGCCATCGAGGTTACTGAGAGACTTTGGCTGATCCGATGGCGATGGGGTCACCAGATTGGGTACTTCGAATCTCTTCGGGTTCGGAGTCGGCGACTCAGTGTTGAGAATCGTTTTGGTGTCGGGTTTGTTGTTTTGATCATCGGTAGTTTCTGGCTTTTTGGGTGGCACGAAAATGTCTGCATCTTTGGCGGACGGAGGTGTTGGTGACGGAGGTGCGGTGGTCTTTGGTAGCTCTGGTGGGACCGTGACATCTGGTCGATTTCGGTCGTTTGGATGTGGAGCAACGGGTGACGCCAGCGGTTCTGGAGTTGCAGGTGGAGCAGGAGTTGGAGGAGAAGTCGGTGGGGCCGTTGGAGGTGATGTTGGCGGGTTGGTCGGTGGTGCAGTTGGTGGCGCTGTTGGCGGTGCTGTTGGAGGTGTAGTCGGTGATCCAGTGGGTGACGTGGTTGGTGGGGACAAGGTTGGTGGAGACGTTGGCGGTGTAGTTGGTGGAGAGGTTGGTGGCGAAGTTGGTGGCGAAGTTGGTGGCGAAGTTGGTGGTGATGTTGGCGGTGAAGTTGGTGGAGTCGTTGGTGGAGTGGTTGGTGGAGCTGTTGGTGGAGAGGTTGGTGGAGCCGTTGGTGGCGAAGTTGGTGGTGATGTTGGCGGTGAAGTTGGTGGAGTCGTTGGTGGAGTGGTTGGTGGAGAGGTTGGTGGCGAAGTTGGTGGCGAAGTTGGTGGCGAAGTTGGTGGTGATGTTGGCGGTGTAGTTGGTGGAGTCGTTGGTGGGGTGGTTGGTGGAGCTGTTGGTGGTGATGTTGGTGGAGAGGTTGGTGGAGCCGTTGGTGGCGAAGTTGGTGGTGATGTTGGCGGTGAAGTTGGTGGAGTCGTTGGTGGGGTGGTTGGTGGAGCTGTTGGTGGTGAAGTTGGTGGCGAAGTTGGTGGTGATGTTGGCAGTGTAGTTGGTGGAGTCGTTGGTGGGGTGGTTGGTGGAGCTGTTGGTGGTGATGTTGGTGGAGAGGTTGGTGGAGCCGTTGGTGGCGAAGTTGGTGGCGAAGTTGGTGGCGAAGTTGGTGGTGATGTTGGCGGTGTAGTTGGTGGAGTCGTTGGTGGAGTGGTTGGTGGCGAAGTTGGTGGCGAAGTTGGCGGTGAAGTTGGTGGAGCCGTTGTCGGTGGAGTGGTTGGTGGAGCCGTTGGTGGTGTGGTTGGAGGTGTTGTCGGTGGAGCTGTTGGTGGTGATGTTGGAGGTGTTGTCGGTGGAGCTGTTGGTGGAGTGGTTGGAGGTGCAGTTGGTGTTATCGCCGGAGGTGTGGTGGGTGTAGTCGTCGGTGGAGTTGTTGGTGGGACAGTAGGTGAAGTTGTGGATGGTGCTGTTGGAGGCACGGTTGGAGGATTGGTGGGAGGTGTGGTTGTTGGAGTTGTCGTTGACGCGTCTGTTGTGGGAGTAGTAGTTGGTGTAGGGGTGGTCGTTGGCGTTGTTGTTGTTGAGGGAGCTGACGTTGTTGGAGCCGTTGTTGGAGTTGTCGTTGGCGCTGCCGTCGTGGGGGTAGTCGTTGGAGTTGTTGTAGGCGCAGTTGTTACGGGAGCTGTCGTTGGCGCAACGGTCGTAGTTGATGGATCTGTTGTGGGAGCCGTCGTTGACCTGTCTGTTGTCGGAGTTGTTGTTGGCGCTATTGTCGCAGGCGCTGTCGTGGGAGCTGTCGTTGGCGTAGCTGTTGAAGTTGGCGAAGGCGTGGTTTCTGTTGTTGGAGTTGTCGTTGGCGCAATTGTTGTGGGAGCCGTCGTTGGTGGAGCCGTTGTTGTTGGCTCGGTCGTTATGGGGGCAGTCGTTGGTGTTGCTGTTGGAGTAGTGGTGGGTGCAGAGGTTGTTGTCGTTGGAGTTGTTGTTGGTGTGGTGGTCGGTGTTGTCGTGGGCTGCGTTGTGTTGGTCGGCAAAGGCGTCGGTGCTGTAGTTTCGTTGGACGGCTCGGTCGTGCTCGTCGCGTTAGTGTCATTTCGGTTAATCACACTGGAATTTGATCCTGCAGTCACATTGGGAAGCGCTGCCATGTTGAGGAGATGCACGGCCGATGCGAATCGCTCGAGAGCGACCGCATTCTCTTGGTTGAGCACCTCTTGCGCGGAATTCGAAATAATCGGCCCAAGAAGTGCCAGTACAATCAGCAACCACGTGCATCCGACCATGGTTTTATGGTTCTGCGGGGTGGTGCCTTTTGTGGGGTATTTTGTCAATTAGACAGTGAGAACAGTAAAGGATGCAACTGCGCGACCTGACCCGCGCAACCACAAGTCGCGGCAAGTGGTCTTACCCTTCCGAAATGCCAGATGGTCGGATACTGGAGTTACAAATCCACGATGGTAATTCTTGGATGAAAGTTGTGGGTGACACCGTGCTTTCATGAGAAAAGTAAAAGAGCAAAACGACCGGATCGGCTCTGCAACAACTGCACAGTTCCAGGTTGATGGCAAGAATTGCCAAGGGTTGATGACACGGGTTAACCTGCTTTGGTTCTCCAAAGGCACCACAAAAGCGAGGAATCCCAGATGGTGGTTGGGTTTTCCGGAGCCACAAAGGATGAAGAAACGGGCCAACTCTTCAAGTGAACGGCACTTCTTCTGGTGTGCACAGGTGTGAACGAGCTGCGATGGCGAGTATATGACCCAACTCGAATGGATTGCATGGATCATCCGACAAGCAAGTGCTTTTTGTGTCTTCACCATCTCCATGATTCTAAACGTGCTCCTTGTTGTATGGCTTGGTATGGCGACTGGATGTGATGCCTCCCAACCAAGTGGCGAGCTCCAATGATTACTTCCAACCATTTGTTGCACGCTGAACCACTGACGTCATATCGAATGCGAGGCGGGGTTGTGCTTGAGCTGTCCGCTAGGTTTTTTTGAGTTTCACAACACGTCACCAGCTGCTGACTTGATGGAGCCATCTGTCAGATCTTGTGTGGTGCATCATGGATGAGTTTGAGAATGCTCCAACAGAATGAAGGAAGGAAGGAAGGAAGGAAGGAATGGGACATCACTGGCTCTGCAGCTAAGTGACATGACTCGTGGTGCACCACATGATGGCCAAGATCTTCTCGTCAACAAAGAACTTCGCTCAGTGTTGGTGGCCCTTTGGAGATGACTTGGAACCCAAGACCAAACCAATTGAAGGCATCTTTTCTCCCTCTGGTGGTGCTCCCAAAGTGGACTTCGTCCTCTTTCCTCGAATTCAGAACGTTTCTCTCGCTTTGCTTTGTGAGTGATGATGACACGCGGAGGTCGGTGTGGCTTGGGACGATCGCTAGCATCCAAGGGCCGTTGAAGTGTGAGTCAAGCAGCATCTTTTCCGTTTGAATTAGCCTGCTGTTGCGATGTGGAATCTGCTCAAGGCTCATCCTTGGGCGTCGTATTTATAGTGGGGGGGGGGGGGGAGGGGGGAGGGAGGGAGGAGGAGGAGGTGGTGCGCTTGCAGCACTATCGGGAACGAGACCAAAGAGACCAAAGCGACCAAAAATGGCCTGTATGGCTCTGGTGAACCGACATGGTCCAAGTCATTTGAACTTGCAGGTTGGTGCGAGAAGCACCTCATGGGCCATGGCTTGCAGATGGGTCGATAGGTGGGCCGAGTCGTCGAATGAATGCTGCTGGTTTGGTGCTTTGGAGGTCTCCAACGGTCTTCGTGAAGAAGACCAACAAGCCAAAGCACACATGGAGCTGCTAAAAGTAGCGTTGAACCCTCTGCACGCTGCAAATAGGAATCAGATTTGATGAAAGTATTTTCAGCTCGCCGGGGGGGGTCTTCCCGCTTTAGTGGCGCTACAAGCTTCCCTCGCCAGAAATGGCCTTTTTGGCTTCGCTTTTTCAATCGGCTGTTTGAGAGGGACGTTGAGTCGATGATATGTGATCTCTTCCGGCTCGGCTGCGCGTCTTTGACCGAGAATCGACCGAGTGATAGGAGATGTCTGCAGCAACACTTCTTGAAGCAGAACCTTTGGTCTGGTTCATTTGGAAATCTTCCACCAGTCTCAGACTTCTTTACGAACCTCAAAAGAACCTTGAAAGCCCCCCTCTTACAAGCTACAAACCCAAGAGGAAAAGAGCGAGTGACTAGACGACAACACCCAGCGCAAGCTTCGCCGTGTGGTGTCTGACGAGCGCTGTTCGTGGTGGTAGCTTTTTGGTCACTTCATCGCGTGCATTCGATTCCGCTTACTCATCAATCCAATCATGAACTCGACTTCTTCCGCGACGGCCGCCTCGACCAAGAGCACCATCAACGCCGAATTGCCGCTCACCACGACCATGATCAATCCTGATGGCACTGTGGTTAAGCGCCCGTACTATGGCAAATGCCAGTACAAGACCGGCAAATGCTTCAACGAACGCACTCTGAAGCGCAACGGCGATGCCCATTCCTTGTGTGAAGAACACCGAATCAAACAGAACCTGATCCAGCGACGAAGTGACCGCAAATACCAATCCATCCATGCCATTCGTCGACGAGAACGTTCCCAGCGTCGTGCAGTGCTCAAGAAACAAGTGTCCATGGCCGTTGCACAACAACTCTTTTACGAGCACCAGCAACAAAAGTCGCTGGGACTTCCTTTGACCATGCCCATGACTGTCATGAACGCTGCCGCCGCCGCCGCCGCCGCTGCAGCAGCAGCTGCATCTTCTTCAAGTGGATCATCATCATCATCAACTTCCTCTTCAAGTGCCACGACCCCAAGCTTGTGCTCCTCATCAACCACTCTGCCTAGCGTCAGTTCGCGCATGGATCTACACCACGTCACTTCGCCATTTTTGTCTCTACATTCGCGTCACGAAAGTGTCACGGGCTCTCCGTCCTCTTCCAGAAGCCGCGCGCCGAACAATGCTCCCAGTCCCAACAGCTTTTTGATCCAGGCCGACTCGCCACCCGCTCTCGCGTCGGGTCGCAAGAGCCTCAGTCACAGCCACAGCCTCACCCGCAAGAGTCGCAGTAGCTCCAACAAGAGCACCAACTCGAGTCCCCAGAACAGCAACAGTAGCACCAGCTCCAGCGCTTGCAGCAGCGCCTCCAGCACCCCGACTAGCAGTCTGGATCACAACAACAACAGCAAGAACGCGACGCCCACGTCCATCGACGACTTTACACCGGATTCTTTTCTCTCCATTTGCTGCGTCAGCGACGAAAGCGACGCCTACTCCAACGTGGCACCCATCGTGTCTTCGACTCTGGATGACAAAGAGATGATGTGGAGCGAGGACGACATTGAGTTTCTGCAAAGTCTGTTGCTCGCTTAAGAGAGGAACCCATTCAGTTGACATCCTTGACAAACGTCGTTTTTGGCACGTGTACAGTACACTTTACAGTAAACTCATCAATTAACAAACATTCCTCCTTCAAACTCAAGCCTATGGTAAGTACCATGATTGAACAATTTGCCATCAAGTCAGTGTGCCCGAGCGGTCCAAGGGGGTAGACTCAAGTTCTACTGTGTTCGCACTCGTGGGTTCAAATCCCACCGCTGACAGTTTTTTCTTCCAGAAATGTCGTAGATTCTCTAGGAACTCTGTGAAACTCAGGGCGGCGTCTTTACATCTTGTGGTGGTAGTCGTAGCATCTTTGGACGAGCTGTTTCAGGGAGAACCGCATTCAACAATTCCATGAGCAAAACTACACGACACTCTTGCTCGCCACCAATCCTGGATGCATTCGAGTCCTTCGAGGTGGTGTTGACGAAGGTTCCATCCAGTGATTCTTGTTTATCGCCAGCAATCGTTTGGTTGGGAATCACCACTGATACTGTCAATGCCGGTTGCCACGAACTTTGCAGTTGACGCTTGAGACTACCGATTGCCTTCCACTTGAGCCTGCAGGCACTCCAGTTACCTTAAACAACCTGTGGCGCAGGAAGTACAGCGAAACAGGCTGACAAAGACTCCGGTGACGACGCTACTTAGCCGGAAGTGGGGCAGCCGATGAAGATGGTTCTTCTTGGACCATTCTTCGGTTGCCAAATGTGGAGACAACGTGGAAGAACTGCATGCAGCACCTATCATGCAGGTGTGAGGACCGCTCTGGATGTGACTGGTCTTAGTGCTCGGAGATTCTACATGGTGACGGATGCGGGAAGAGGTGGCAATCACGCTATGCCACAGAGGTTCGTGCCGTTCCTCTGAATGGTGATGGAGACGGGGAGAGCAGTGAAGCATTGGAGACGCCAGTAGAGAAGAATTCAGGAATTTTGTGTCTATTATGCTTCAACGATTCTATGCTTTGGTTTCAAGCACTCTGTCACTTATGGTCGTCATGCTGAAGACCATCAGCACAACCGAGAGGGCCGTCGAGGCGTCGAGCCGTCGAGCCTGGCAGAAGGAATGCCACCAACACAAGCAAACAAAGCAAATGGATTCTTCAATCATTTTCCGATGACTGTCTGCTGCTTGGATCACCAGCCTGGTCGTTGAATCGTAAGCATTGGAGATGGGCAGTGGACCTGTTGAAGGTCCTTGCACATGCTTAATTCTGTCAGCGATCGAGCGGTCTTTTCCTCAGTTCCGCGCAGCACACGCGTTGGACAACGGATGTTCACAACCACACACGACTTGAGGGGGGAGGACTCTCTTTGGAAAGTGGTTTAATGAGAAGTTGATATGCTAGCACTAACATACCAGTTATTCTTTCAACACTCCTTCACATATTCAGTTCTCTGAAATAGCTCCAAATTCATCTCTCGCGCCAACGTGACAATCTTGTCTTGACTGAGCGGCTTCGTCATTGTGTCAACAATCATCTCATTCGTTTCCACGTACTTCGGGTCAATTTCCCCTTCCTTTTCAAGCAGTTTACATGCTTGATCTTGATGTTGATATGTTTCGTTTTCACGCTCGATGCTTCATTTTTGATTTGTTGGATTGCGGCTTTTTTGTCTATCCACAACACGCATTTTTCTTCGACCGGAAGGTTCAACTCGTTGAGAAAGCTTTTGAGTCCTTGGATTTGTGTAGGACAATTCGATGCGGACACAAACTCAGCTTCAGCGGTCGAAATTGAAACGCATCGCCGTTTTTTCACACCCCAGTGTACGCAGTTCACATTCAAAAAGATCACATGCCCGCTCACACTTTTTCTGTCGCTTGTATCGGCATCGGAGTATCCAGAAATGACTTCTTTGTCTTGGTATTCCCCTTCATTCTTGACTCCTAACTTGGTATCTTTGGTTCGCGATAAGTAGCGCAGCAGTTTTTACAACATCATCCAATGTCCTGTTGTCGGTTTCGACGTCACTCTGGTTAACGCATGCACCACGAACGCGATATCTGGCCCACAGCATGCTGATAGTTCTCCACGGACGGTTTGCACGGTCTTCACTCTTGACCTCTGGCAATCGTTGATCATGTTGCTTGATCTCGGTCTCGTAGTTCACTGCCAGCGGAATTTTTGCGGTTTTACACTCGTCGATCTTCAGTTCTTTGAGTTATTTCGAGATCGTCGGCTCTAAATACAACAATTCCTTGAATCGATTCAGTTTGATCAACATCACACAGTCTTCTGTGCTTGCCTCATCGATAGGTGTTCGGAGTCTCAAAGCTTTCGACGCCAAATAGTCAGGAAGCTGGTTGAAAGCACGGAGCACGTGAAAAGCTTGGAGCAATGTGAATCTCGCTTGAGCCAAGTGTGCCTCTTTGAGAAGCACTTCAAGATTCGGCTTCAAACATCGCAATTGACCAGTAAATTGGTGCAAGGCAATGCGTGAATCACCGAAGACTATCATCTCTTGAATCCCAAGCTTCAACGCCGTATTCATCAACAGTAACATGCCATTGTACTCAGCTTCGTTCACTGTCAGGTTCGGTTTGTATCCAGCGGCAGCAGCCTTGACAGTCCATTCAGGCAACTCGAAGATGATGGCTGAAAATGCTCCAGCAACCGGATCCTTCGTTCGTACAGCACCATCAAAACATCCGATATATCTTTTCCGCTCACGCTTCAACTGTGGAATGATTCTGTTGACTACGACTTCTCCGGCCACTTTGTTGGGTTTGAAGGACTCAAGAGCGGCATCAAACTTGTCGTATGGCGTGAAGGAGTCCTGGGAGGACATCGTCAATGTCATTCGTCTTGACAATCCGAAGTTGGAATGGTGACAACATCGCTGCCCACTGGAAGGCTGGTCCGCTCAATGTCTTGTTCGAGTACAACCATCTCAGCGTGGAATGCCTCGTATATACCGTGATTTCCTTGTCAGTGTAAAACTGCAAGGTACTGAGTGTTTTCAAGACGGCCAAGACTTCTTTCTCGCGTGCTTCATAGCGCATTTCCGTGCTCTTGAAGACTCGGCTTACGAAACGAACGGGCTCCAACTTGCCATCATGCTCTTGGCAGATTGACGAACCGAATG
>JAMFLO010000735.1:0-10537 GCA_027475765.1 Paralagenidium karlingii
TTTGGAGTCATTGAGTTATTTGTATACTATACCCTTTTCATTGAATGAATGAAGTCCGATTGTTAATCCTTTTAGGAAAAAACATTCACTTCGTCACACAAGTCTAGGCCAGTATCGTCGTGTTTTCGTTGGAAGTTGTTGATACCAGTTCCGCGCTGGGTTCTCTAGATGAATCACAAACGAATCCATAATCTCATCATCGTCCCAGTGCGAGATCTTAGCAACATGCATAAACTTGCGCAGCCATCGTTTAGCTCCTTCCGAATTCTTCTTGTCTCTGCCAGCAAATGTTTGTATATCCAAACTCTGCAACACGGTAGTGCAGTGGGTCTTGCTTCTGCTTCTCCTTCACACCAACGAGCGTATGGAATCACTTGTCTTCACTATACCAAGCTCGCTGAACTCCGTCACCTGTTGGCAGAGTCGATTCACTTCCATGGGGACAGATGAAAGCTGTCGGCAACGAGTTCACAGAGTCATTTAGAGCTACACGGAACTTGGTCACGCTCGTGTGCTTCTCCTTCAAGGAATCACTGTACACAAGGAATATACAATAATGCTGCAGAATCTGCAGACTCCAGAACGTAGTACAAAAGCGCTTGAGTGAGCGACCGCGTCACTAATGGACACCAGTCTCACAGCCAAATCAATAAGAGAGGAGAAAGAAAAAGAGAACACCAATTGCCGGTGTCCATTGGATAGTCTTCTGAATGCCAGTATATTGTATTTCCACCTTGGAAATCTTCCGCGTGAGTCTTGCTCTCGTTACTTGGGCACCGAGGGTCCCTTTCCGCAGACAAATGACCGTCGCACGGCAAATGTCGCCTTGGAACTGCACGAAACACTTGCGTAGTAGATAGCAAAGCAAGAATTGATCTATTTCTTCTAGATGTTTAGCTGTCACGTTGGATTCCCACACGTTCCATACCGGTCCCTCGTTGTCCTACACCTCTCCTGCTCGTCTGCGTCCTGCCCGTTCTTACCTACCTCTTAGGCTACCATAAAGAAAAATAGTGTGGACTACTAAAAGAGGAAGGGGACGAGAGTGGTGGGCGCCACCCAGGATGAACCCTAAACATCCTACCGATAAGCAACACATCTTAACATGCGCTCGGTCTATCATTTCCACATTTTATGCACCTTGTGGGACTCGAACCCTCGAGCTGTGGCTTGGTTGCCCGACACCTTAACCACTGAACCACTAGGAGCACTTCGATAAATTGTGGTCAAATATCCCAGAATATCCAACACAGTACGAATGATGGGCTTCGTGGGCGTGGGCCGGTGCAGATGTTTTCTTGTGTGTCGGAAGGTACTCCACTCAAATAGATTATTGGAGTTTTTCGAGTGGTTACTGTGACGGACCGCGTCCCAATGAGACCATAAAAATCCTAAACCGAAACGACCCGGTAAAACCTAAAACCTCACAGGCATTCCAATAAACCGCAAAACGCTATAAAACCTTCCAGTCTGCCTTGAAGTCTTCAGTAACCGCTGCGTGCCCAAATGTGGTCCGTTAGAATGTCTCCCAAATGTTGCTTGAGTTCTTGCTTGGGTCCAGGCTATAAATAGACTGGACCTTTGATCTTGGTATGCAAACCAGCCAGCCATCGGCACTGTGGCGAGAGCCACAGCACGAACACGGAACTTGGTCATGGCGACACCACACTTTTCTCCATTTACAACGGGACATAGCAGGAAACATTAAGCACACACTTTAACCAACACTTGGACTAACACATCAGATCATGGCGTCTTCACGGAACTCTGTCACATCCTTTCCCACTTGTCCTGTAGCCAACCAACTGAACAGAGCGCGAACCACTTCACCACAGGTCGATCGAAGTATCTTCGTCACACGAAAGGTGTATCCGATGTGTAATGGGCCTTGCCTCATTACATGTGGTCCACACCACATCCAAGTGTTAGGTACACACACTACTTATTGTAGGTTACATGTAGGTTGCATACTGTATGGCTTTTCAGGATTCTAGGTCCTTAGTGTGTACCACACCATTGGGCGGTTGTGAAACCCCCAAGTAAATTTGCATATGAATGCAAGACTTCTCCTTTAGCCTTCAAGTGCACAAGACCAAACTGATCTTTCGATCAGAAGAGCGCAAGCTCTTGTTGCATACGCTTCCTCAAGCAACACACAGTGTAAGCCTGTGTTGGGACTCAAGTCCCATTACACAATGAGACGGTTAATAAAATACAGGATATGTTCATCGGGTTCATAAACAACGACGTTGAATTGGGTCTGTGCAACAGATTTTGAGTACGCATAACCACACTGCTGATCCTTTATTTGAGCAAGTACCACGTCTTTCGAGTTTACCAGTCACCCATTTCCATATACGTCAGGATTTTGGATTCATCGATTTCTCCATCCATACAGGCTTGACTGCGTGAAGCATTGTCGCTGAATACGAATCATATTCATAGTCCTATGGAGTCTGTTTGACGAAATATTTAACCAAGCTGCAATAGCTAGGCATAATTCCGACCGGAACATCTCAATATCAGCATTGTTCTTCGCCTGGGCTGCTTGATCTCTCTCTGGTCATTCGTCGATTTCGGAACCTTGAACTCCTCTTGATGGTGGAATCGGGATAACTGGGCGTACTTGAGCTATGGTCACGCCGGCAGTAACTACAAATAGAGTAGAAATAGACATGTGAAAAGGTCTCTTTGCTGCGAGATCTTGAGTTCTTTTCACGGTTTTATGCCCCCTAACTGTTATAGTGTTTAAAGGCATCCCTGCCTGCAGAACACGAATGACAACATGAATGACATCCACGCCGTAACAGTTCGAGGTGAAAGAACAGGCTAATGTGCATACCAAAGAGATGCTTATGGGGACAAATTCAATGTGTGATCAACCAAAGAGAAGATTGAGCACTTCTTGAACGTCTTCTCGTCGGCAAATGAAGACAGTATTGTGACTTGTTTGTACGTTTACCTGTTCGTTTCTTTCCCAAAGGGAGTCAAAGCTCTCTCGTTTATTGATGGGTTTACACCCGAATGTGACACAAGCCGTCTGCAAAGTGCACAGCGAAGATAAGGTGATAGATTCAAGAACAGGCAATCGTGACATATCGACACTGTCACTCTCACCAGAGAACTGAGTGTTTGAAAGCCGGATAGAAGATGGCAAGAGTCACACCATCGTTTCAGAAAGAGAAAAACAATGGCGGATAGCTACCGGTCGACTCCGCTTTGGCTTCTTCGGGATAGAGCACTTGGAAGTGGTGAATGCAGTAGTTATGACGAATCTTGTACGCCAAGCGACGGCATCCTTCCACTTGACAGCGCTGCCCTCCGCCATGCGCCCAGCAGTAACCATTCGTGATGGCCGATTGACGACAATTCTCCATCAAACACCGCGATCCACCACCGTGTTCCACACAGTTGCCTTTGGTCTTGGCTCGATTCTTGCATCCATCGACTGAACACATCTTATAGCCACCTGTGACACAACATCAACAGCCGTGAGATGGTGCAAGCATCCATGAAACAACAAAAGACACACCATGCTTCCAGCAGAGACCGTAACGCTGCACACGGCTTCCGCAGTCTTCGATGTAGCATTTCTTGCCTCCCTGGTCCATCCACAAGCCGTTTACTGCCAGCAACTCTCTATCACGGAGAGTGACTAGAGTGAAACTCACCCCGTGTCGTCCGCAGACGCCATGATCGATGACAACGTTTGGACACTCGGCGATTTTGCATCGTTTTTTTGTTTGTTTCTTCTTCTGATTGTTGGTTGGTTGCATCACTGGTGGTTCTGTGGTTGTTAACGTGGCTGCAGTTGCTTCAAGGTGAGTTGCACGACCGGTTAGGGTCGCCGCTGGTGGTGACAGAACGTCTTGCTTGGAGAAGTTGGTCTTTCTGCAGCGATGGCGATCGTTCTTGTTCGAAAAAGATGGTGCTTGGTCGGTGTCGGTGTCGGTGTCGCTGGTGTCGCTGCCTGTCGACGCAGAGAGCAAATACGCGATGGAACCGGATCTGTGCGTGCTAGAAGATGATGTCATCGCTTGTCGTGTTTGGTTTTTCTTGAACCACAACTTCGTCAGGTGCAAAAGCCGTTTGTTCAGTCAGCAAGGAAAGGTCGCTCGCTTCCGCAGGGAGCGTTTTTGTCCCTCGTGACTCGACACGGGCGTGAGTGAGCGTAAGACCAAATTAGCTCTGACCTGTCGAAGTTGATGCCCCACGTGAAGTGGCAAGAATGCGGGCAGATGGTGATGTATGTCACGTGCACAGACCTCCAACTTTGAGTTGCTATCCCGAAGAGTATTGAATGGTACGAGTAAGATGCCAACGCCCTCGGCTGCGCAAATGTTGGGTCCTCACGTGTTGATTCTTGCGGTGATCAAGACCAAAAAGAAGAGATGTTTCGATTGGGTGAAGCTTGACTTGTTTTGGCTGCAACGAACACAACACTGTACTTGGCAGTTGGGTGGGTGGCAGGATCTCCTGTGGGTGTTGGGTGGTTGAAGAATCCCAAACACCAACCACATCTGAAGATTTAACAGCAAAAACAAAACAGAACTGCTTTCCAAGGCGAGAGACGTTGCTTTGAACGTTCCCTTTGGATCACTGTCGTCGTGGTGTCGTCACTGAGGCTCCTCAAGTCAGCAGGTGAGTCTGTACACACAAGGGTCCGGGTGAACTCATATCCATACCCACAGCACTTGTGGCCAACAAATGATTTGCATATCAATGTGGATGTTGGCAGTTGAGCGTGCAACGGCCCCTTTTGCTGAACGATTCCCTCGCGAGCAAGGGATGTCAGAGCCTTGATGGGTTACGCGCCTCGATTGTTTCGTGATGGCTGTTTTCCGTGTGTCAAACACGATGCCCAGTACGTCAACCGAATCGAAGATAACGATGAGTATACCGCACAAGCTATTCCGACTGGCTACACTGGAACTTCACTGCCCAAAGACAAAGAAGACAAACTTGCTTCGTGGCTTCTTGCGAGGGTCGAGTTTTCGTTTCGACCCCTTTGATCCGTATCGATTGTTGAAAAGCTCAACTGTCGTATCCCGCGCACCACGGGCGTCGTCTTCCGCGTACAAACTGAAATAAACCTCTCGTAGTCCCCATCAACAGTGCGCTTCTTCGCCCAGCTTGTTCGGCGAGATGGCTTGAACGCCAGGAGAAAGATGACGACGAGCATAGTAAGCCATGGCGCTCATAGGAACTTCGCGTCCAACTGCGACCAAACGGCCACACAACTGGGGTACCCATGAACTGAGTCTGCGCATCGCGGAGCCATGCGCGAGTCTCAACAGAGCATTCAACATACGCCGATAGCGCGATGAGCAAGTCATCGAGGGGATTGGCGAAGCAATCGGCGTGGCGCTTGGCGTTGCTGTCAATTGGAGGCGTCCGTTTGGGACCAACAAGGATCTGCTTCCGCATGTGTTTGGATGACACATCAACGGCTAAGGGGTTTGCTGAAGGGTCATCTGATCACAAGGGTCTTTGCTCTCCTCCGCCATCACCACCGCCCAGTGACATGGGACAATTCGAGCTTCGAGCTGCTAGCGTTTTCATGGCGCCAGGAAATCGCCAGCACCCGATTGCACTTGGCTTGCATTCTTTCGGTCACTGGTGTTGCATCAACACCTGCGGGGTCTGCTAATTAGGAAGATACTGTACACTGCAGACTGGGTTAAATAACTGTCCTTCATATCAGAGATGGGTTGGCTGGCTTGATGAACCATCTTGTGATGATTGCGTCGCAGCAGGCAAAGATGGCAAAAACTCTTCCTGTTGATCGTCATGGTCAATTCTTTCGACAGCACGCCATCCCACCCAATCGTTTTAGAAAAAAGTGTCTTGAAAGCTCGTACTCAAGCCATCTCCAATCTCCTGTACCCCCAGTTCCAATGCACCAGCGACGAGCGGATTCTTGCGAAAAGGTGTATGAAGCAGACTTCACGCTTCGAAGTGTACAACGTGGTGACCAGCTGTCTGTGCTCTGTGATGGTTAAGGAGATCTTGATGCAAAAGCACAAGTCGTTGAATGTAGTGGACTTGCTTTCATGTTAAATGTTGGTTCAATTTCAGTTATGACGACTCATGTGTGGTGGCCAATTCAACTTGAGGTTTGTCTGCGTGATTCAGCTCGTGCTCCCTGACTTGAAAGGGTGCAAAAGGATTCGACTTGAGAGGGAGACACGGTGTGCCACACCGCCAAGCATCTCCATCGTTGCAATCCATGCTTCAATGGAGGAAACCAACGTTGTCTTGGATTGCATAAGGTGAACAAAGGACCGGTTGCCAACGCGGAGCTTGTGCTGGTCCACCCATCCACAGCACTACGCACCAACTCGTGTAATGGAAGAGGGTCGGAAGACGGGTCTGGATCTGGCTTCGGTGACAATGGACAAGTCCACGAAACAACAAACTACCAGTCTTTCCTCCTATGAGACTTCAACAATGCAACTCAAAGCGCAGACACACGACCCGAGGTCAATCTGCACCATGCGGTACCCCAACAAAAGTTTTCTATTTTGGCGTCAGTTGCGAGACATTGAATCTTTGGCTTGAACGAGAACAAATCCGTTGCATCCGACCACTTGAACGTTGTCCGTTCAAAAACCCTGCGGGTGTTGGATAACTATCCTATCGGATAAATGTATGTGAAAGAGATTGTGCAACTTACAAGGAAAACGAAGAAGCATAGACGAAGCAGCGAGTCGTCGATTTGGCGGACGCGAAAAGCATTTCCAAATGCTCTGAGCGGATTACTGGCACATTTTGCCATTGACGGCAGCGGTGTGGTTGGCTGTTTGTCAGCTCTGTCCATTTCGACCGCATGTCGTTGCTTGAGTCCAGCCAGCGGACATGACACGCCGTGAAGCTCTTGACGTCGTCTGCAACCAGGGAAGACAGCAGGCTGTTGCTTGGCCATTTGGTCGGATCCACGAAGATCATTGGAGGGAGGGTTGGAAGAGGAAGATGGGATTCAGCAGACGGGTTCGATTCGTACTCGCACAACGTAATTCCGAGGTCAGACAGCATCATCTTCTGATGTGGGGAGTCTCGGTGAGTTCCATTGCTTTTGAACTGCTTGTGGTCCACAACGCCTTGATGGAATGGGTCACATCGTGCGGAATGGCATTCTTGCTTGTGAGAAGAACTGCTCCAGACCCCGTCGTTGTTGGTGGCAGTTCAATTCACCTTGCTCAGCTGAAATGAGTCTGGTCCCAAGGTCTGCGAACAACAGTAACACGAGTATCGCGCAAGCCATGGAAGTGGGGTTGAACAAGATGACTGCTGGTGAGTAACGCTATGACCGTCACACATTTGCTGATGTTGCGACCCGTTCGAGTATATCGACCTCGACCGCTGTCGTGGGCATCGTGCGCAGTCGGACTTCAATTCTCGAGCTGTCGTCTTGTGGAACGCGTACTGGTGATTTGGGCAAGATGGTTCGTTCAATTCGCTTGTGCTGGACGCTGTTTAATGTGGTTTTGATGGTTCATCCATCAGTGAAGTTGCATCGTTACCGGAGATGGAACACAGGACCTTCTTGACACGACAAAGATAGGCTCTTTGCCCAGTGTCGACGTTAGTACGGCCCAGAAGAGTCAACTTGATCCGTTCGAGAACGAAAGCTGCAATCGTCAAGAAACTGTTGGGGTTTTCCATCAAGTCTGTTCAATCAGCATACTAACACAAGATTTTGACCACGAAACTCCTAAAACAAGGCATGCGATTGCTGGTGTTGTACTACTTCCCATTCTGTTGTCAATCCGATCGACTCTACTGTGCGCCTATGCAATCTAGTTATGCTAAAAGCATTTCATGGGATCCCAGAGTGTATCAGAACGAACACAACGGCCCACTGCTGTCGTCATTCACGACAATATCTGGGAATGCTAGGTTTCTTTTCGTCGAAGACTATTGAGGCAGCTAACAGCGAGTCCCAGTACGATGCGCCGTGGAAACTTCGCAAGGATTGACTACTCTGGGGAAGAAACCTCCTGGCTGAACGAATAAAACGGATCCCTTCTCCCTCATAGTTTTATCCTATATCAGCTGTCCAGCTTTGGTAATGTAGGTCCTCTTATACCTGGTGCATTGCTCCATCCCGTCAGATTTGGAACCCATCGCGGTTCGTCTGCCCAGGCGTCAATCCGACTGATTTGTTGGTGAAGCTTTTGTCAATTTGTGTGAAGCGTTAGTTGCTGTAGTTGAAGATGTCACAGGAAGATCGTGGAGGACCGCGACGCTGGGTCATCACCTGGCTTCATTTGTCTTCCCGCGATATCCAGCTGAATACGCATTGTGTTCTGCTAATCCTGTTTGGGAACACTGCGTGATAGCATGCACTAGGCTATCGCGACCACTTGGTTAGGATGAGACGTGGTACACTACTCCCAGCGATTCGCGTTTCGACAACTCTCTCCCCATTTTTGGTTGGATTGCTGTTGACGCCAAGGTGCGTTTGTGGTGCATATCGTTCATCCGAACCTACCAGCACACGATTTGACTTCTCCAACAACAATCGGCAAGGGTCCAGCGAAGCGTTCTTGGAAAAGAACGCAAGATTTGTTCATGTGGTACTGACGCCAAATCATAAATGTTCAAGTAATCAGCAATCCATTTGACCGCTCTGATCAAATGTGCTGCAACACATAAGGTAGCAATGGAATCAGAAAGAGAAAAACAGTGGCTTGCAGTTGACTTGCTTCTCCTTGGCCTCTTCTGGGTACAGTTGTTCAAAGTGGTGCATGCAGTAATTCCTGCGAATCTTGTACGCCAGACGACGACAGCCTTGCACTTGGCAGCGCTGACCTCCGCCGTGGGCCCAGCAGTAGCCATTGGTGATAGCAGATTGGCGACAGTTCTCCTTCATGCAACAGGATCCACCACCGTGTTCCACGCACGTGTCCTTGGTCTTGGCTCGGTTCTTGCATCCCTCGACCGAGCACATCTTGTAACCTCCTACCAGTACACATCCGAGGAGTCATATTGAGAGCATCTAACCCATGCACGACAAGCCGTTATATGTTGCGCAAGGCACCATGTTTCCAGCAGAGTCCATAGCGCTGCACACGACTTCCACAGTCTTCAATGTAGCACTTCTTGCCTCCCTGGATGAAGCACAGCAGCAGTGTACGAAGGTGTTAAAGCAGACTGGAATCATATCAGAAGTGGTGGGTATGGTATGACAAGAAGCAGCCTACGCCGTGTCTTCCGCAGACGCCATGGTCGATGACGACATTGGGGCAGCCTGGTGCTTGGCATCGTTTCTTGATCTGCTGCTTCTTTTGGGTTTTGTTCTTCTTGCTCTTCGATCGAGTCGTCGAGTGGATCGGGTTGGACGACGCAACCACTTGGACTTTGGGTGCCGCATGGGTCGGTTGGTCCTGCAACGGCGTCTGAGCCCGTGTGACCGGCGGAGTTTCAACACGGCGGCTCTTCGGTTCCTCACGATGCCGCCTCGTGCTGTGTGCAGGCTGCTTGCCGCTCGCTCTCGCTTTGCCTGCAAAGTTGGTGTCCAGAAGCCACGCGATCGAGCCTTTGGCGCTGCTGCTCATGTGTGGGAAGCTGGTTGTGTTCTCGAAGAGCCTCCCAGGTCGAGTAGCTCGAGAGAATCGATACCCTCCGAAAACGGATTGTCTATATCCGTGCGAGCATGCCTGTACACACGGCGAACAACGGCGTGGCAGTGCCAGCGCTGCTACACGTTTGACCAAGCTCTTGGTCCACACACCATGTGAGAAAGTGAGTTCATGCAAAGCAGCTGACTCCAACCCAAAAACCAAGACTTTCGTCTGCTTTCGAGACTTTTGGTGCGCTGCACACCCGGGGACTGAACATGCGTCCACTGTCAATTCGTTAATTCCAGAGTGTACAAACTTCTCGAAAGCATCCAGCAACAGAAACAAAGCAAACGTTTTACGTCAACTCCAACGTGTTTGACGGAGCTACTTCCCAACTTTTCCAACGGACTTTTGTTGAGCACCAATACGTTCGTTCGAACGGCTTTCTTGACAACATGGTGGGACACTTCTGCCCTGGTTGGATCAAGTTGGCTCGTGTGGTTGTCGAAATGCCACGGGACGCACCTCTTGGCTGTGCTTTTCTGATGGTTGCAATTCCCAACGAGCCATGGAATGAGACATATAAAGGTACATGAGCAATATAATATACCATTGCGCAACCAGTGTTCCAGTCGCTCGTTGCACGCTTGGTGCTAAATACACCATCCTGGCGCTTGTCGATGCAGCGATCACCAGCATCAGTCGAGTCGAGTACGATATACTGTACTTCGACGTTGCATGGATATTATCCATTACGTCATGTACCTTGTGCCGTCACATTTCTCATTGTCCATGAGTCGTCAGCTGTGGCCTCGTCCAGTCAGTTCACAACAAAGTGACGAGACAGAACAGCATTCTATCGCTTGAATTCATGATACACTGAGATTCCGTGGTGCATCGAAGAAACAAGTGGTGGACTGACATTTGTCAAATGACTTGTTTGCTTGAGCCACCGAGCGAGAAGCACCTCC
>JAMFLO010000736.1:0-10526 GCA_027475765.1 Paralagenidium karlingii
CACGGGAGGAATTGCCTCTATTGTGTGAATAAACTGAACTCTCTCTGGATACAAGAACAAGTTTTGTGATTATTTCTTGTTGAAAGTGGATTTTAGTTGTCATTTTAAAAGTCTACTACACGACAGCACCATGATCATTTTGGCTTGTGCTTCTCTTCAGCCATCCAGTGTAAGTCCACTCTGAATCATTTCTTTTCACTTCTTGTTGCTGTTGTTGTTGTCTTGAGCATGTCGATAGCTTCCATCAATGCATAATACACCGAACCTAACAGCCAGCCAACCAAGTCGACGACAACGGATTTACTCGTCAACACTGCAATGCGGGTGTCTTTCAAGCATTGAACTGAGTTCCGCCGTAGTGGGGTCTTTCCATCAACATTTGAGTTCACCCCATGGTGGTGTTCTTGTTGTGATCGCTTTCCTGGCCCAAGCCCACATCTTTTTTTATGATCACCATGCCTGGTTCCGATTTGTTCATGAACTTGTGACGCACCAAAGCCAACACACTAACGCAAAGCACTTGAGTGAGACTGGAGGCGATACACACACTCCAGACGTGGACTGAATCCTCATAGTTCACCAACCACTTGCAGATCACCATCAGCATCATCGTGTCGAACGTCTTTTTAGATTCAATACCATCATGACAGCCGCCATCCATTTGTTCAACTTTATACCATAAAAGTCATCAATATAAGGTCCTCTTTGACAGCTGGATTCGTTTGGCAAAGTCACTGTTTCATTCTCTTTTGGGGTTCTGTCTTCCAGTCTTGCAGCACATGTTTCTTGGATTTCGGTGAGTAGTTTGGCCACATATCTTTGACTTCATTTCCCAATCACTTCCCTTGTGAACTCTCTCCTCTTTTTGGTGCTTGTCTCAACGGTTCGGTTGGAATAGGTAAAGCATACCTATATCGTATTCTTTTGTTCTGAGCTTCCTGACATCTCTTGAAATCGTTGGATTGTTTGTATAACATATCAGATAGACAAACCCCAATTATTTTTCCTTTATAGGAAAAAATCCACTTCGTCACAGTCCCGAATTGGAAGCACTGGTAAATACTGGTACTTCAAATCCGTCCACTCGCATTTGATCATATTTGGTACCTTGTACCCCAAAGTCGATGGTTGTTCAAATCGCTTCAGGAACACTTGGTACCTTGTACCCCATTTAATCCCGAAGTGTTGAGGACCATTTCAGACCAGATTCAAATGACCAGTGGTCGGAGTTTGCCATCGCGCCATTGTCGTTCTGCTTGATCTTTTCTTCCTTCGAGTAAGTTCACTCAGAAGCATTTTCATTTCTTCTTGTTACTTGATTGAGCTTGTGTTGATTCTTCATTGATGCAGGTCTGACACTGGCAACTTCCAAAGAACGCATAGTCACGGCCATAGTCGATAGTGATCTCATCACCTACGGCGATAGTTGATATCGCGTAAATCTGCACGCGCTTGATCCTTTTCACGTTCCATAATTGGGCTTGGGCAGTTGGAGTGCAAGAGTGATTCACCACTCTCGCATGATTTCCCGTTTTGGCGCTATCAGTGAAAGTCGACGCGTCGATTCCCATGGTATGATTCACATTTCGTCAACTTCGGCGTGCTTCATATTCTTCCTTGCCAATGACTTCGCCGGTGTATTCAATGATGAAGTCTCCTTTGTTGATGCTCTCATTTGCCGCAAGACCGGCCCCAATGATTTCACCGCAATCGATTCGTTTCACTTTCTTTTCTTGCTTCAACTGCATGCGTCTGTTGGAGCAGTCACAAGTGATCAATGTTGGCGTTCGCGCTTGTATGCCACAACATTCAACCGAACATTCTCGTAATGCTGGTCTGTTCTTGCATTTCGGTCCACATCGTGTTTTGCACCGGCATAGTGTTTTCACAATTCGGATAGCTGGTGCTCTTGTTTTGTACTGATTGCTTCGGTTCACATAGCCCAATTGCTTTTTATGTGCCTTGTCCAATAGTCTTGAAGCAAGTTGCCATTGAGTTTTGTAAGTCTTCAGCTTCAGCAAGAGGTGTGATATAGTGAACTGAAAAAAAACCAATTCAATCGGGGGCGCTCACACCAAACGCTGTGTTACCCCTTTACGCAGTTGCGTGTTTCATTCCACAAGTGGATTGCTCTGGCCTTTTATCAGCTAGCGAAGTGACACAATAGGGAGAATCACAAAGTAGATAGGAGCACACGGAGCGGAGAGAGTCACAAAACACTCCGGTGCACCTCACACAATCAGAAAGACGGCGGCGACAACACAAAGAGTCAGCCTGCCAGTCCTATAGTCAATACGTGCGGCGGCGATATCAATCAGCCTGCCTGCACTTCTTTCTCTTTTCCGTCTGGGTGCACTCTGGGCAGCACCTCTCTTTACTCTGTGGTGTCTATCGCCGATGCTCGAAAGGGCTCTCTTATCTTGGCCGTAGAATGGCTCGAAGAATAGCTTGTGCCAAGACAAGGTTCAGTTCAGGAAGAGACTTGTAGTTGAATATGGGGTCCTCTCGACTTGTTGGTCTTGAAGCAAAAGGCTCTCGACTTGTCGGGTTTGAGGAAAGAGACTCTCTGATTGTTTGAATGTGAAGGCAACTTGAAGTGGGCGCATGAAGAGGCGCGTCCCTTCAAGATAAACCTCACAGTTTAACCTAAAACCCAAATAAACCTAAACTGTGACGGAAGTGACCCTAACTTAGTACTCTATCACTCGATCTAACTCATAACTGTTCTTGCATTCAGCCTACATTCTTGCAACTCTTGTATTAAACTGTATAATACTTGTTTTGTTCAGAATGAGTTCGAAACAGTGTTTGAACACAGGATTTTAACCGCACTATATCACAGAGGGGCTTGAGTTCGTAGTTCTTGCAACACTGCATTCGTTGTCGCTTCTTGAGTCTGCACTTGCTTGGTAATCCAGTATTGGTGTCTGTGTCTTCATCTTTTGACACTTGTTGACCCTTTTTCTGATCCCGCTCTTGCTTCAACCACCGATACAAAGTCCCTTCTGTCAACTGAAATCGTTTGGCAAAGTCAACGTTGAATTCTCTTTTGGGCTTGGATTTCCATTCTCGCAGCACATGTTGCTTGAATTCCTTTGAGTAGTGCGGACCACGCGTTCTTGTCTTCATTTCCAATCACTTTCTGTGGGCTCTCTCCCTTGCTCGGCGCTTGTCTCAACGGTTCCATCGGAATAGGTGTTGCATACCCGTATCCAACTTACTTGGTTTGAGCATCCTCAAGCTTTTCGAAGTTCTTGGCTTGTTTGTATACCATACCCTTTTTTCCGGATGAATGAATTCCGATTATTATTCCTTTTAGGAAAAATATCCACTTCATCACAACAGTCTATTGTGTCACGAGGCAGTGGCTTCTTCCACGAGACCAAGTGGAGGCCATCGAAGCATTTTTTGAGAAGCGTCAACGACTGGGCACGTGCGCGAGAGTAAATCGCTGCACTGCAGCCCCACCTTCTGTATGAAGAAGGCAACGGGCGGTTGGAGGATCGTTCACGCATTCAATAAGCTGAACGACGCGACGATCCCCGCCCAAACTCCGATTCCTCGGAAGGACATGATCATCAACTCGATGGTCAGGTCCACTATCTTCAGTACCATATATTTGAGTGATGGATATTACCTACTGCGGTGAGTACCAAAAGCAGAAAGCTTTGGGAGTGGCTTGTGATGCCACAAGGTTTGAAGAACGCACCTGCGACGTTCAATCGTTGCGTCTTAAACCTTTTGGGCGACTGTAAGTCGTTCGCCCCGTCGTATTTCGACGACCTCTTTATCCACTCGGCAGCAGCTGATGGTAAAGATGAATTTGAGATGCACCGTGGACATCTCCAAAAGGTTCTAGAGATCATGCGGAAGCATAAACACTATGCGAACCTGAAAAAGTGCACTGTTGGTGCACGCGAGATCACCGTGCTTGGTTGTTACGTGGGATCTCATGGAGTTCGAGCGACACCGAGAAAGTGAGTGCCACCAGTGAATAGCCTGGTCCAACTTGTGTGAAGGACCTCCGCAAGTTCCTTGTCATGGCGACTTGCTTGTGTCGCTACGCCAAGAACTTTGCCGATCTGGCGAGACCTTTGACTCGCCTCACCAAGAAGGACGTGGCTTGGCGCTGGACTGAGGAGGAACAGCCCTCGATCGAATCCATCAAGACGAGCCTGACAGAGGCTCCGGTGCTGGCGTTGCCAGAGCAAGATAGACCATTCCATGTGGTCTATGACGCCAGTGATTTCTGTGATAAAGCGAGAATGAATCAAAAATGGAGTGGGCTACAAGGAAAGAAGCCAATGAATACAACAAATTCAGCAACAGAATCGCTCTGTTTAGACATTTAAGACGTATTCAAGCAAGGCTGTACCGAATTCCTCGTCGGATTGTTCAGATTCCGGCGAGAAGTGTGCGAATTCCGGCCAAAGAAGTGAGAATTTTCAACAATCAACATCAAGTGATCCAATTCTGACAAACCCAGATGGAATTACCGCCGCTTCGTTGACGATAAAGGTCATCTTGGTGTTCAAAGTGTTGAAGGTGCCAGATTTCCCATCAAAACGACGATCAGGACTCGGAATGCATGAGAATTCGGGCCAAAACAATCACAAGTGGCGTGAATATTGGTTTCCCAAGCGGATTTCTCAGCAATTACATGTGTTGAAGGCCCATGGTGATTGAATTTCCGGTTGCAAAGGTCCAAAGAGTCCGATTTCCCAGAAATACTCAAGTGGAATCACGAATTCTGGGCAAGTGCAGAATCCGTTGTCCCACCTCCCACACTTCCGGATCTCGTCGCCTCCCAGCGCAGAAAGCCAGTCAACTCATATGTACACCATCGGAAGAATGCGCGGCTGTCTCGCTTCAAGCGCTTGTGTGCCTCCAAAGACAGCTGGAACTCTATGTCCTCCCTAAACTCATCGAGCTTTAAGGCATCCACCATATACTTCACCAATCGCTTTGGATCTTCCATTTCAATCGCGAATTCCATCCCAAACTTGTCGATGATACCATAGGCATCCTTGAGAAGCTTATTCATTCTGGACGTAGCATTTGCCCAGGTCGTGTTCATTCTCAACGACGCTCGCATAGCTTTATCCAAAGCCCTCCAGTTCGGTTTGGTCTCGAAAGTAGGATTCCCATTCTGACTCAGCCACGTCATCGGGATGATCTTTTCCCAACTCAATGCAGGCAATCAACTTTTTCGCACGGGTGCTCACGCAGGCACTCACTGGTGTCAGCCGAATCCGGTTCCGTTCCGCTTCTTGGCTCTTGCACTCTGCAAAATAGCTCTGATAAGCCTTCACAAACGCAGGGCGATCTTCTACCGAAGTCCCATCATATCGAGTCGGCTTGGGCAGCGTCGGAGCGTTTATCAAATACGGTTGTTCTTCTTCCACCGAGACCATTTCTGCGTCTTCATCAGTGCCAAAACTGGTTGGTGGGGTTGTCTTGCGTCGCGGTGAGGCAAAGGGTCCAGGTTCTCGCGCAGTGAGAACTCTCCTTGGCTTCTTCTTCGCGTTGCCTTCTACCGCTGGCTTGGGCTTCTCCTCCACCGGAGTATGAGTGTCATCGTCGGACATTCTGCCGTTCAGCTCACGCGGTATTGCGCTGTTCCTTGCTCAACACGTAACCTAAGGTTAACTCTGATCTGAGTCCACCCGCTGCTTCCGCCAGCAGGTGATCTCAGCCGTGCCGGAGTCTTGTTCCACGAACGTCGCAAAACACAAACTAGGCACATCGTGCTCAAACCTTCCCTACACTTTCACTATACCATACACATACAGACTCACACTACACTGACGCAAAGCTCACGTGCTCCTACGCTCTCCACTACTCACTAGCGATCTTGGGGACTCTGGTTCCATGAATCTTTGTCATCGTACAGTATTCTGTTTTGTCCGCCTGGGTTGCTGGCACCCTTGGTACCCTCTGAATGTCTTGGTACCTGCTGACTATTCCAAACCCTGGGTGTGCTGGCACAGCTTGGGATTGGATCACACGCATCGTCTCCTCTCTCTCTTTTTCTCTCTCTCTATCTCTTCTGCCAACCAACCCACAGCGTGTGTGATGTTTGGAGCACAAAAAGAAGTGAGGTAGATTGAACAGAGCCATTTAGAAACATGTAAAAGCTATGCATCAATGCAATTGCTATTTTTGCTGCGGTTTTGTTTGTTTTCTACTTGTTCTGACTGCTATTTTCTTCATTTTCATCTGTTGATTCTCTCTAACTCACCTGGTTTTCTGGAAGAGAGTCGGCTCTCCAGAGAGAGTGGCGGCTGAGTCATACAGGTGACTCAGCTGCCAGATCATGACATCCTCTCCGACTTGAACTCGCGTTGGCGGTCATTGAACGCTCGCAGAAGTGACTGCCAATGCGAAACTTTGTTGATGTTTGTCTCCAGTTCCCATGTGCTTTCGTGGTCTGGCAACCCATGCCAGTTGACGAGCCATTCTTTCTTGCGGTTGAATTGACGGCGCTGGAGCAATGCTTCGATCACATAACGTTCTTCACCATCAGCAGCAGCACAATTCTTAAAGCCTTCGGAATTGGCCGACCTTGGAACTTGTCTGGATTGATCTTGTAGTGAGACAGCAGATCCACATTGAAGACTGGATACAACTGCTTCATACTGCGAGGCAACCGGAGTCGTGCGGCATTTTCGTTGATCATGGCCTCGATCTCGTGTGGGCCAATCTTCTTTGGAGCCAACTTGGCTTTTAATGCGTCTGGGGTGTGGGCCAAAGCTGAATGCTTTGTATCGAGCATTACCAGGTCTCCGGTCTTGAACGTAACATTGCTTCGCTTGCGATCATAGCACACCTTCTGACGCGCTTGGTCATCAAGCAATTGCTTGCGAGCCAGCTCAATCAACTTCTGGCGGTTCTCAACAAATTTCTTGGCGAATTCAACCTTCGCGCATTTGCCTAGCGCTTCAGTAGCCGGTAGATCGCTGTCCAGCATATGCCGAGCAATACGGCCAGTGTCCAATTGGAATCGAGTGAGTCCTGTTGAAAAAATGACCAAGGTTGCATGCGCAAACTCAATCGTACCCAAATGAGTACTCCAATCATCACCATGGTACGAAGCCATGCATCGCAATGCATCCTCCAGTACGAGATTCTTCATTTCGGTTTGCCCATCGGCTTGGGCGCGATGTGCGGTTTTCATGCGTAGTTGCACTCCCATCAACTTCATCAATGCATTCCAAAAGTTTGATGTGAACCTAGGATCGCGATCACTGATGATTGATTGGGGTAGCCCATAATTACACACCACTGAATCAAAAAAGACTCTTGCTACATCATCCGCTTGATCGTTCGCAGTTTCCAGCGTTGGCCAATAGTACCACTGTGCAAGGCGAAGATGCGTGCGCCGAATCCCTGGATGTGCCCCAAGGGCAAAATCATGGAATTCCTGCAGTAGCTTGATCCGTAGATCAAAGGCGTCCGGAACACACAGCCGATGGACCAAGTGAGTTGTCTTCAAGAAAAGCAACCCATCATGACGTTGGTAAGTGGTCGAGCTGCCGTTCTTCTTCCATACACGTGAGAACTCTCGATCTTGAGCATAACCACGTTAATATTGTGTTTTGACCTCTGGAGCCAGTCGGATGGATGAGACGGTGAACTCGACGTGAACAATATGTTGCTTTTGGACTTGTTGAGCCACGGATGCGGAATCCCGGAGCGGTACTTGCAAGTATCCTGCCGCAATCCTCCCCCGCAAATTGCGATCGTCGAGGAGATGACGCTGTTCATACGTGGACAAGAGTTGGGCCGGTTGGTCATGAACTGAATAACGGCGCGACGAGCTGGCACGGCGTGCGCACAAGTGATCACACTGGTGTACCTCAAAGGCGTGAACCTCTGGTGGGCGCGATAGTGCATCGGCAACTGCATTCTTGGTGCCTTTGATGTGAAGAAGGACGAAGTCAAATTGACTGAAGAAGTCCAAGTAACGAGCCAACTTGGGCGAGACCCTGGGATGATGCAGGAACCATTGACAAGCAGAATTGTCCGTGTACACGTCAAAACAAACGACGTCCGTGCAAATAATGACGCCATTTCTCCAAGGCTGTCTTGATCGCACACAACTCCTTCTCATGAGGTGGCCAATTCACCTCGTGCGGCCCAAACTTCTTGGAATAGAACGCAATCGGGTGATCAGCATCCACAACCACTTGGGACAAGACGCCACCCAATGCACGAATCAGACGCATCCGTCGTGACCACAAATGGACGCTCAAAGTCCGGCGTGCGCAGGACGGGTGCTTGTTGTAATGCCAGTTTGAGGCTGGTGAAGGCACGTTCTTGTGACGGTCCCCACGTCCAAGCAACCTTCTTCTTGGTAAGGTCGCTTAACGGCAAGGCTAACTGGGCAAAATCACAGATAAACCGACGATAATACCCGGCGAGACCAAGGAAGCGCAACAGATCTTTTTGGGACTGGGGTTGTGGCCACTGCTCAATCGCAACAAGTTTTTTCTTGTCCATAGCGACACCATCAGCGGAAATGGTGTGCCCCAAAAAGTCCACGCTTGCTTGACCAAAGTGACACTTCGACAGCCGAGCGTAAAGCTTCTCTTCGCGCAACACTTCAAACACGGCGCGTAGATGCTCCTCATGCTCCACTTGCGACTTGGAAAAGACGCAGATGTCATCCAAATAGACCACGACAAAGTCGAAACGATCGAACAAAACCCGCATAAGGCGAGACCAGATGCCCGGCATCCTGGCCAGTCCCATTGGTGCGACACACCACTGGTAGGACTCCTTGTGCGTGCGAAAGGCCGCGTACTGACGACTGGACGCCAGGACACGCATCTGATGGTATCCTTGTGCCAAATCCAGTACAGAAAAGACCAAGCAACCACCCATCTTGTCGAAGAGTTCTTCGATCAACGGTAATCTTGGTCCGACTGTTGACGTAACGGTAATCAATCACCCAGCGAATGAGAGTCTTGCGATTACCGGAACGAAGCCATTCGCGACGTGTCGGAATACGACCAGTCGGGGGATCCTTCTTCAAGATTCCAAAGATGTTGGAGACCCACGGAGAATCGGACACTTCAATCCAGCGTTTACGCAGCAATTCTTTCCCAAACTCATCCAACGCCGTTTGTTCGGTTTTAGAGAGGCGAAAGGGTGCACGCGCACTTGGTTTGACATCGGACTTCAGGTGCAATTCGAATTCCACTCGTCGGTGTGGAGGAAGTCCATTGGGCATCTTTTCCGGAAACACATCCTCAAATGCTTTGATAAAGCTTGTAAGAATTCCGGAATACTTTCGTTCTCCGCTTCCTTACAAAGCTTGACATGATACACTTCTTCGTAGGCATGATGCTTGAGATTTTGAGAAAATTCTTTCTCAGTCACTTCAGCATTGAGGATTGGAGCCGGCACAACCTTAGCAGCAAGAACCTCCGACGGAATCACTATGTCATGAGTTCGCCAATTGATCACAGGTTGATACTTAGTAAACCAAGGTTTCCCCAGGATCAGATCGTAATCCGTAGTCAAAGGCCACTCCATGAAGTCCAGATCATTGAACTGATTCCTTCCAAATGCAAGGTACCCCGATGTACCCTAGAACTCTGGACTTGTGTCTTTGATCCATCAAAGCGCTCCACGTGAGCAGCCGTAGTCCGAATTGGATTCGAAAGCACCCCTGGTCGGATCAAATTGCAAGTGGCACCGCTGTCCAACAACACGCGAAGTGTCATGCCTTGCATGGTCGCTTCCTTCTTGATCAAGTCGTGACTCTTGTCAAGAAACGGCAACTCATCCACCATACCAACCACTTCCGCCGCATTGATTTCAAACCGATCGTAGACAACGGTGTCGTCTTTCGTCTCGGTCTCAACCTCGACATTGTTGACCCGAACAGCCTGCGGGCGACGTCGACGCTTCGGACATGCTGAAAGCCGATGACCTGGTTCCTTGCAATAGAAACACAGGTTCCGCCGTTGGCATTCTTCACGGGTAACAATGTTGGCATTGTCAACTTCCATGGGTTCAGGACCATCATTGGATTCGATTGCCGAAGTTGCGTCGTGGCTGGAATCGTGGACGATCAAAGCGGGGAGGACCAAAGCGAGGAGGACCAAATCTTGGTGACTGACGAGGTCCTTGTTGTGGGTGTGGATTACGATCAGGATAGTTGTTAGAGTGTGAACGCTCGTACTCTAACGCAACGGTGATCACTTCGTTTGCATTCGCACAACGGCGGTACTGAACCTCTTCATCAGTTTTCGAGACAAGTCCACGCACAAAGTACGTCTTCCTATCCAGATCACTCATGTCGGTCACGCGAGTCAAGAGTTCACGAAACTTCGTGACATACTCCGCCAAGTCCTTGCATTCTCGTTGCCTCAACGCCATGAGTTGATCACAAAGTCGATCTTGCATATCGGCAGGCACTGTAACACAACCAATACGCTGGCTTCGCCGGCGAGAGTCGTTGACTCTATTGGCCATGCACACACCTCGGCAGAGGAAGAAACCCAAGTGGCTGAGGG
>JAMFLO010000737.1:0-10514 GCA_027475765.1 Paralagenidium karlingii
TAAGGCCAACACTGTCAAGGAAGTCAAAGAGCTTGTCCAAGTGAAAGAAGGGATCGCTGTTGACCAACAAAAGCTGTTTTTGGGTGGAACGCGACTGAAGGATGACGAGACTCTTCGGCAATGCCGTGTTCAACACATGGACGCTCTGGTTCTGGTTGTGTCCTTGAGAGGCGGTGGCCCTGCGACGGTGCCTTTTGTGGATGTTTCGGATCAATCTGCAATCGTGCGCGTCAGATTCAGTCCGACCGCTCCCGACTGGCGAGTCGTCACCCGTGGACTGAACATTGAAGGCAAATGCTTGAATGGATTGTGTGCTGCCTATCGCAGTACGGCGATCTGTAAGATTGGGTACAAGCCATTCAATGTGATGACCGAAGATGCCCATTGTCCATTGTGTGATGGGCAAATCAAGGCTACGTCGTGTGGTTTCTATGACTGCGAATGGATGTATGAAGGCATGAAGAAGACGGACAAGACGCATTTGAGCAGCGAGTGGCACCAAGCAACGGGAGAATTCTACTACACTTTCGCCAAGGTCGACGGCAAACTAGTGGAATGGAACAGTCTGGTGATCACCCCACGACGTCTTCCAGATCCAGGTGACAGGCAAAACTGCTCTATCTGCCTTCAACCAGTCACCGACGAAGACGAATTGGAGTTGGTGTGTGGGCATGACATGCACGACTCGTGTCTCAAGCAATGGACTTATCATTGCACGGGACGCTCGCGAGTCGCGACTTGTCCGATCTGCCGTGAAGAAGTTGTGTCTTTCTGATCCTGGGACGTAGCGTTTGCTTTTGCTTTTGCTTTTGCTTTTGCTTTTGCTTTTGCTTTTGCTTTGCGTGACTGAGGAATGCAAAAGGAATGCCTTGAGTCTTGTGGGAAACAGTCACAGACGATCTGTGTCTAGTCTTACCAAGCCTCCGTTCCTGTTGGCGAGTTGTTACTGGAAGCACAAAGAATCCACGAGAGGTTATCCATGTGGCAAATGTGATCGCAAACTGGTCGAGTGGACCAGGCTGATGTTGGTGGCATGTGAACTGAGCGGCCCTCGAGTGCTGCATTGGTTAAGACAGTTTCCAGGATCCTGAGCCATCGGTCAAGTTTGATACACCCTATTTGAAATCCAACGGAGACCTGTCCACTCTGACGTGACTGATTGGTGTAGGGCAACTGGAAGAAAGAGAGTTGCTGGAACACTTTTGCGGTGCGAATGCTTCTTGGTGCGAGCGGGTTCTAGCTGTCTGGTCCCGTTGGAGATTGTGGTTCTAACGGGCGGAGAACCTCCAACTCCTCACGCCTTTTATTGTCGATTTTCGAGTTGGAAAGCAATGGAAGATCTCGTGAATGTGGTTTGGCGTGAACTCAACGCAACAAGTATCCATGGTCCAATGAAACCAATCACCTTCCGAGCTCAGGAATGGCCCAGCAGTGTCCACCAGCTGAAGTGTCTGTTGGCAGCCAAAGCTAAGCAGCAAATCCACGGAGTGAGAGCTTGTTTTGTCGTGTGCATTCGTTTCAACGGCGTTCAACTTGAGAACTCCCGAGACCTTTCCAAGCTCGAACCTTTGCTACGAACAAACAAGCCACGGTTCACGGTTCTGTTGACTACAACAACAGCATTTGCGGAATCGGTATTTGTCAAGACCCTGACTGGCCAAACGCTGACGGTGCAGCTTTCACGTGGGAGCAGTGTATTCGAGGTGAAAAGCGCTGTGATGCTCCGCACAGGCTTGCCCGAAGTCCAACAACGTCTGATTTTCGCAGGCAGACAACTTGAGGACGATTGCTTGCTGTCGAAGTACAATATCACCAAAGACAGCACACTCCACATGGTTTCGTTCTTGCGCGGAGGTGGCGGAGCTCCATTTGTCGATGTCTCGGATGAATCGGCTATGGTTCAGATCGCCTTCAGCACGAGTGCACCAGCATGGCGGATTTGCACCAGAGGTTTAAACCTCGAAGGCATCTGTCGCAATCGATCCTGTCAAGCATTCAACAAGTTGACCATCTATCGACTGGGCTTCAAGGTGTTCAATGTGATCCAAGAAAAAGCCACTTGTCCTCTTTGTGAAAGAGAGATGCGAGTTGAGTCCTGTGGCTTTTACGACTGCACCTGGATGTTTGAGGGCGTGAGGGCTGCGGATCAGATGCACATGAGCAGTTCCTGGAGCGTGGCGCGTGGGAAATGCTACCACACCTTTGGCAAACACGATCGCAAACTTGTACAATGGACCAGTCTGATTCTGGTGGCCCGTGAATTGGACCGCAAAGAGTGCTGCATTTGTTTTGACACGATCCACGACCTCGAGTCGGCTCAATCGCCGTGTGGCCATTTGCTTCATGCGCCGTGCTTGGACCAGTGGAAGGTGAGTTGTGCCAGTCGTCGCCAGCCAGCAAGTTGTCCCCTCTGTCGTGACCAGCGTCTTGCATGAGTGAAGGCCACTGAAGGATCTTTGAAGGGATTGAAGAAGCCGGATGGCTGTTGAAAGTTGCTTTGTGTTTGTTGTTCAACGTCCCAACGCATCTAAAGTGTCATCCTTTGTCCTGTCCCAGTCTACTCTGTTCTTCAAATCGATCGATGCGGCGTTGTACCTGAGCAGTTGCCATCAGCACATCTACAATAGCTACTGGATGGCTTTGAGCTTGAGGCAATTCCTATGGCGCTGACAACGAATAATCTGCTGTCGAAGCTGCAACCAGTGCATTTTTTGTCATCAAAAAGAGCAAATGGAGATTGGCTGCTGTTTGCGCGTTGGAGCTTCAAGCCACCAGTTTGGACCGCATGACATGGGATCGCGATTCACTAAGTTTGGCGGTCTTCCGACTGGCCTCTTCAAAAGCGAGTGTTGATCCTACCGGCTTCGAAGCATATTCTTTTGGCGCAATCGAAGAGCGGAGCACGAGACAGACAAGTTGTGGTTCGTCAATTGGAGTGCTAGCATTGGCAGATGCCGCTTGAGGGCACATACAGCCAAGATCGCGAACAGAAGTGCCCGAGATAAGAAGTGACGAGTGCATAGGCTCAGTTGGCTTTTTGGTTTCACTGGCTCGGCGTTTCTCCAAAGTTGCGGGTGAGTGTGAGTGTCCCCCTCTTGAACAAGCATCGAAAAGGAAGAACCTGTGTGCTGGTTTCATCATTCTTACTCACTGCCGAGACAATACTTGGCATGTTGTGCAAGCAAAAATCCCTGGAAAGCCTGCAACCCAAGCGAGTTTTCACACACACACACACACAATCAGTTCCGAGAACAGACCAGGAGTAGAAGCGTGAGCGCTTCCAATGGTTTCAATGGGAGCCAATCACTCACTTTCGCATTGAAGCACTGGCGGAAAAACTCGCGACAGCCCAATCCCGGATGAGCATCCAGAAACGAATCTGCTTCAAAGATCAAAAACTTTTCTGGTTCGTGCTGGGTTGATGACTGGGACGTTGAACCCTGTCCTTCTTGATGAGCACCACCACCGCCGTCGTGACTGCCAACAACTTGGTGGTCGATGCTACTGGTGGGCTTTTGAAACGCGCAAAAGTGAAACACCACGTCGCCAAACAAACTCTCGAGAAAGAAACAGAACAAGCCACGAAGTTTGTCGCTCAGTGTCAACTGCTGCTCGCTCTCTGCACTTCCATAACGATTTGCGTTGCTGCTGTCTTGGGACTGGCCCTCGCACTCAGACCTGCGCAATACGGCCATCAACTCTTGTGGCATACAAAACGGTGGCGGTTGATTGCCGAACAACACGCCATCCAAATGGACCATTCGAGGTTCCAGCACTTGTTTCACGGCAACTTCTAGCTGACGAACGATTGCTTCTGCTCCGAAAGGCACCATATCAAATCAAATCTGGTTACACAGGCAAACGGAGAGAGGACCATTTCGTCCATAACTCACGTGGTAGTTCAGGCAGGTCCATTTTCTCGGGGAGGTACATGTCATCGTTGTCCACGTCCATAACAATCACGGTGGACTGTAGAATCGTCGAAGAAAAGCATCGGAGCGACGACGCATGGGTTGGAGGCGGTTGAAACTCCAACGAAACCTTTTGAACACTGTAGATGCCATTGCCTGCGATAAGACATCAACGTCAGCAACCACGTAAACTCCATCATAACCCCAACGCTCTTTAGACCCACTCACGAATGCGATACTTGGAACTCTCTTGCGAAGAAGCTTCCCGCGGGTTCTGATGCACCACAATACCTTCAAGACCGATGAGAAAGCAACTGGTGCTAAACACTCCTCGTTTGTGAAGCTGATCGAGCAACTTAAAAGGACAGAAAGGAAAGTAAGCGTGTGGAAACTCAAAGGGACGAGCCAGTTGGCGCAACGATTCCATCAACAGCGACAGTGATTCTTTGCGTCGAGAGACAAAAACCACTGATCGATCAGTCAGCAACGCTACCAAGAGCGTTACCACGTTCTTTGCATTTTGGACAAAAGGTGCCAAAAGCCATTAGTTTTGAGCAGGGTGTTAACTGAAGCGTTTCTGAACGATCGGGGCTGACCTGCATGCTGATCTCTTTGAGGATCCAGTGGACTGGTAGATCGACTGGTTGTAGCTGAGGTTGGAGGAAGAAGCGATGGTACCGCGGCGTCAACGGCACTGGTGTTCTCGAATCGCTCAGGACCATTTGATCAAAGATCTCTGGGGAAATGGACGACTGTGCACCAACAAAAGCGTCAAACAGAGGCTCAAAATGAAGCACAGGGATCTCGTTGTTCTCACCATTTCACGGGACGCCAAGTCCTTGAGAATGCGCGGTGCATCAGAGTACAATGGCTTTTCACTCAGTAGAACCAACAACCGAGGCAGGTACAAACCAACAGTTGCTGCCCCACCGCCGGACGCAGAGCTACCGCTGGCTCGCTCAAGATCATTTGCATCAGGCATGAATCGCTTCCACAACGTCAAACAAGTTGCATACAACGCGGCACTTCCCAGTCCATTTGGCACCACAAAATGATGAATGGAGTCACGAGGCACTTTGCGACAACACGAACAGTTTGGTGAGTGAGGTCACTTTGGTGCTTTGGCCAACACACAGGAAAGGGCTCATACCAGTTGTGTATGCTCGCGAAGAAGGCGAAAACGGAGGGATATACAACGGTAAAGACCGTTGATTCCAGCAAAATTCCTGAAGCCACGGTCCCAATGCCCGACAAGCGACTCGCGATCAGCCATTACTCCGTACGCCAGGGGTTGCTCATGGATGCACTCACCAAAAACTCCTGTTGCTCCCAGTAGACGTATTGGTTATGGCAGATCGCCAGTTCTTCGCGGAAATCAAACTCCATGCCTTCGTACACCACGTCGTGTTGGTTCCGAGTGTCTCTTCCCGTGGCGCTACGAAGCGACGAACTGGTCGATGACGAAGCCTTGGACGAGTTGGCTGGCTCCAGTCTCAGGAAACTGATTTGGTGAATAGAACGAGACTCCAGCCACTTGATCTGTCGAATGTTTGGCGCTGGTTCATCCGAGAAGCATCGCTGCTTTGTGAATTTTCGTGCTTTACTGCACGGCACTGGCACCACAATAGCACTTGCCTTGATCGCATCTTTGCGCGGATCGACCACGCGGTCCACGTGTTCACTCAATCTTCGCAACTGGTGATCTTGTTCGAGCCGTTCAATCTCCATCACCAGCAGCACATACCAGCAAGAAGTCTTGAATTTCGGGTACACACTGGACTGCAGCCACACGAGAACGCGCTCTTGGGCCACGCGGAACAACCCGGCATACCGCGGCGGCGAGAATGGTTCCCCCTGGAGCTTGAGGATCTTGCTCAAGATCTCTTTGCGTAACTCAACGGAGATGAGGTTTGCGTGGCTGGGCGAGTTTTCGTTGAGGTACAAATTGAAAATCTTGCGCACACGGCTCTGGATTTCCTCAAAGAGTGCGACCGAAAAGAAATTGGTCTGGATCAACGGCAAAAAGCTGGTCTGCACCTCCACCCAAAGCAGCAAGTTGCCTAACGCCTGTGGATCGATTTGCTCGAGAAACTTGCGTAAATACCCAATGCGACGATGGTCGACGAGAATGTCACCGAGCGCCAGATCTCGTTGGTCGCGGATGGCCTCACAGAGTTTCTTGTAGGCTGGAGTCTTGCGAAAGCGCGGGAATTTGTCGTTTTCCAGACGGTTTTTCACGACGTCTTCGAGTCCACAAAACAAATCGCTGGAAATGGTGTTTTGGTCGATTTGGCGCACCAGAAACTCCACCAAACGACGCAATTTGCAGGTTGGTTCGTCACGAGCATCGAGATGCTCCACTGACGAAAGAGCTGCTTGTGCTTGCAGCTGGTGTTGTTCTTCCGTTGACGACAATGCAAACCCAAACAGCGTGTTGGGATCGTTGAGATAACGCATTCGGATCTCTTGCGCCACCAAGAGGAGTTTGTGTTGGTCGCCCACCAAGCGTTTGAACTTGCGCAGATCGGAGAGAAAGTCAAAACACAATTCCATGGAATTCCGTTCCTTTGGAAACGCGTCGAGAAAAAAACCACGACGAAACGCATCGTTGAACACGTCGTCGAGCGACAAACTCACGGCACTCGGATCCACACTGCTCATCCTTGTTCCTTCCAACCGAGGAGCTCAATCGGATGCGAAAGGTCATAAGATAATGAGGAACAGTGTATCTTCGAGAACCCGCTATTCCGCACAACGATTGGACAAAAAAGAAAAACACAAATCTCACAAAACGACATGGCGCGCCAAACTCGCGCCATGCAGCACATCTGCATGGTCGAACTGCGACTTATCCACCGATTGGTGAAAAAAAACGTTCCAAGAGCAAGTTCACAGACTTCACCTAGGCCCAGGCATCGATGGCTTTGTGCCATTTGATCATTGTGTTTACTGTGGAAGGCGATATGGAGTACTTGGAAGAGAGATGAGTACTCCTCGTACCACTCCAACTGCCTTCTCCCATTGCTTTCTCGCATTTTCGCAAAATGGGCAACAGGAAGATATGGATCATATCCACAGTGCTTGAGAGCTTGAGAGAGCCTTTGAATGTAGTCTTGTCTTGCTTTTCGAGGATGTGGGTCGACAACAAAGCTCCTGAGGTGTTTTTCATGTTGTTTGATGTGCTGTTCCAGGCTGCACGATCTCTCCTATTGCATATTCACTGTTCGGATTGTTGTTTGAATACATTTGTTTTTTTGTGTATTTGCGTTTACTAGTTGTTGTGCGGGGTCTGCCCGATGTTGGAACAAGCCGATTGATTCGCTAGGTTCATCATCGAAGGCGTCTTCTACGAAAAGCGCTGGCGTGTCTTCAGATATCGCTTCCTGATCTTCGGCATGTTGTGTCAGGGTGATCTCATCGCGATCCTCAGCAGCAGAGTGATCTCTTCGTGTTCTTCAGCATGTTGGGTTAGGGCGACCGTCATGGCGACATCACTCTTTTCTCCATTCACAACGGGTCATAGCAGGGAACATCAAGCACACACTTGAACCAACACTTGGACTAACACATCATATCATGGAGTCTTCACGGAACTTCATCACAGCCGCTCCCACTTGTCCTGTAGTCAACAAACTGAACAGAATGCGAACCACTTCATCACAACTGCCCCTGTTGTCGGGTGCAAGCACTTCACCCACCGCTTAAGCACGAGAAGCTAAGCAAAGTGGTTAACGAAGATATTGAGTACATCTTCCGGTAGATCGTAGCCTGCTTCTTCCATTCGCTCTCTTGTTACACGGGCAGTTGCTACCAGATGATCCCACCACCGCTGGATCTTTCGCCGCTTTCCCTATCGAACAAAGTGGAATATCTGCCTCCATGCGTCGGTCAGACAATTGGACCACACCAGCTTTCATTTCTTCCATGTGCTCAACCACACGAAGGAGCGCACCGAATGACGCATCTTGCTGGAATGTTGTGCCATGCAGCAGCACTAAAAGGCAGGCACACGCTCGGCTCAAAGTCACTAGGGGTCGATATGGGCGATCCTTGAGAGAACCCACACTGAAGGCATGTCGAACCATCGTAGCGATCACAATATCGCCCTGTCCTACTTGGACTGAATCAGTGGTTGCCACACGAATCGTCACATTCTTCCATGATGATTCATAAAATTCCACAATAAACGGGATGTGCTTCAACTGACGATTGTATGGTGACAAAATCACCACCTTCTTCTGTCACTGCACTTTCTCTCGATATAACGCCAAATCAATCTTCATCAGGAGCTCCATCAAACACACCCGCTCCCACGGTTCAATCCACTTCGCGATTCCTCTGCATCTCGACCATATTGGTCGTTGGTGGCAGACGCATGTTCAGCACTGTAATATAGTGAATTGAAAAACTCAATTCAATCGGAGGCGCTCACACCAAACGCTGTGTTACCCCTTAACGCAGTTGCGTGTTTCTTTCCACAAGTGGATTGCTCTGGCCTTTACCAGCTAGCGCAGTGACACAATAGGTAGAATCAAAAAGTAGATAGGAACACACGGAGTGGAGAGAGTCACAAAACACTCCGGTGCGCCTCACACAATCAGAAAGACGGCGGCGAAAACACAAAGAGTCAGCCTGTCCTTTGGTTTGGGTCTTCACCACGTGCCACAGCCAGCCTGCACTTCTTTCTCTTTTTTGTCTGGGTGCGCTCTGGGCAGCACCTCTCTTTACTCTGTGGTGTCTATCGCCGATGCTCGAAAGGGCTCTCTAGTCTTGGCCGTAGAATGACTAGGAGAATAGCTTGTGCCAACAGAAGGTTCAGTTCAGGAAAAGACTTATGGTTGAATGCAGAAAACTCTTGACTTGTTGGTCTTGAGGTAAAAGACTCTCGACTTGAACACTTGGGTCTTGATCTGGACGGTCGAAGGATAAAACGGCTGAACCAATGCAGCGATCACTGGGTGACAGCGGTGTTGGATGTCTAGCAGATTAGTGTTCCGCCCACGGTGCTCCATCAAAGCCAAGATAGATCGGAAAACACCATGCGGAACTTCGTCACGCCAGTACCTCAGTTCTGTTCCCCCATCATTTGATGAGGAGGCAGTTGATCTGGATCGCCAAACAATTCAACGCACACCATAGTTGACGACACCACCGACTGGAAATCCGTTTCACTCAGCTGACCCGCATTTTAACCGCACTATATCACATTCATCCGTTGTCCGTAAGGCAACACCACACCGTGAGCAAAAGTTGGTCTATTCCGTTCGCGATACCCAAGTGCTGTATGTCGACCCCACTCCACAGCATGCCAACCATGCCACCCACTCACCAAAATTTGGGGTAGCCAGGGATATCAAAACGTTCATTCAATCTTGCAACGGGTTGACTGGATCGATCATCAATAGAGAGCTGCATTACCTCTTCTCGATACACTTCTCCATCCCCTCTCCGATGATTCACAGCACCACACCGATGGTTGGCTAAACGAGGAGCTGTTAGATAGTCCCGTTCCAATTCGATAACATCCAAGTATACCCGCTTTGTATATCGCATACATCATCCTGTTCTTGAATCCGGATTCTTGATGGTGCACTATTTAACGCGTTGACACTCCCCAAGTCGTCGTCGAGTCCATCTGACATAAGCTGCCGTCATTGCTTCATCCGTGATTGACAATACGAGCAGGATATCCCGACTTCACGCTGGCTGAGTACGACGCTGCGCTGCCTGGGTTCACAGCAATCATCATAATGCCACTCGGCCATGACTTAGTCATCTGTGTCTATCGCTGCTCTTGGTGTGCAAGAACCAGATGGAAGCGTTCTACGAGGACCCCAGGTCTGATAGGGGGTGTCGTCTCAGAATACACTCCAAAGAAGCTACAGTGGAAAGGAATTCTAGAATGCAGAAGCTCAATTGGAATCGGTGCGTTGATGCATGGTGATATGGCGTGAATACGATAGGAACACATGAGACCCGGATCCTAGTAGGAACTCTGTAACAGGAGTCGAGCAGCCGATCCTGTTACTGCGGCTTACACTGTGAGGTGAGGAAGCGTTGGCACGCTCACAGTGAGAGGGAGAGTCGAAGAACACTTCTACAAGGTGAAGAACACCTTGGGAGTCCTGAACCTTCTTTGTTCAACCAGGTGAAGAGCACCTTGTTGCCTTGCGCACGAGCTGGAAGAAGGGAAAGTTGTGTTGAATTGAGCTGTTGCCGCTAAGGCGTAACAGCTTTTGTGTGGGCTACACAAATGTATACTACCGTATACTACACATGCATGTAAGTACGAGATGAAACGGACACATGTAATGGGAGCTGGAAGTGTTCCGAATGCAGCACCAAGATGGAGGAACATCAAGGTGGTGTGGACCCCATTACTTCCTCCCCCACTTGAGGTGAGATTCACATCTCAAGCGAATCTGAACGGATCGTTCAACGTTCAGTTTGAACTCGCAAGATATCGTTCTTGCGCACGCGTGACACTTGTGGCCGTTGCGAATTCGCGTGCGAATTCACGCAGCGTCGCATGGGAACCTTTCCCACAGAAGATCTTGCGTTGACTGTCAACATCAACGATTTCATCGACCACTTTTCAACAAT
>JAMFLO010000738.1:0-10476 GCA_027475765.1 Paralagenidium karlingii
AGAGAAGATGGACATGAAGAAAGACCAGCAGAAGCGTCTCGCGCAGCTTGTGCGTGACTTGGAAACGAAAAAGAGTTTGTGCTGCGTTCGAGACTACCCAGGGATCACTCTTGACGAACTCAATCAGTACGTGGCGAAGCACGGTCCGCTTATCAACCCTGTTTTCGGTGAGCAACCTGCGTTCTTCATCGACGAAGGTCACTTCACGCCATATCGAATGGTTGTGTATGGCAATGAGAAAGTTGCAGCCAAGATCGCGCAGCGTCTGGGTAACTGGGCTGAGACGTCAGGTGAAGGAGGAAGAGTGACAACTTCACAAGGAGCTTTCATTCTCGAACAGAGTACTGGCAAACCAACAGTCCGAATGCCCGATGTTGCTTACACACCGCGAGATGTTGACAGAAATTTGGCTCTTGATCAAGTTTGGACATATCGTGGCGATCCATTCGTTCCCACATTCGTTGTAGAGATTGACAAGCTTGCTGATAGAAATTCACAACGCAAGGCACTCGATCGCAAGATGCGAGATGAGTATTTTCCACATGGCGTTCAGTTGGGATGGCTCATCGACCCTCGACCTCAACATCGCATCATTTACGAGTACAAGCTTGACACCAATGGACAGGTATATCGCGCGCACAATCGCAAATGGCGAGATCCAAAAACGAACAAACAAACACACGATGCCACCCAACGCTCTTGCAAAACACATTATCACCACCACCACCAGCAGCATTGAACAACCTGTCGGGATCGTGTCAAGTTGACACCTCTTTTGTGGGTTTGTGCATTTTGTGCATGCCCCACGTGTGGCGGCTACACTATAACGCTATCGCTTTCGTATTGTTGAACTGCATGGAAATGCCAACTGCAAGACTGCAAACTGCCAACTGCAACCACGAGCAAACCGCAACAAAACGCAGCTGGACAGGATCCTTGCCCACAGGCTTTGAAGTGAGCTGCATCCCACCCTTCCACGGCCAGACTCAACTGCTGCTATCAAGCAAGAGTTACTTCTACACAACACAGCAGCACTGTTGCTGCTGCTCGCTCTATCATCAGGAAATCCACAGGAAGAAATATATGGGATGTCAATGGAGGAATGAGGAATGATGGGTAGTACTACCGCATCCATCACGCGGGATGGCCACACGATGACGTGACAAGTGGACTTCCCGCAAACTTCAGCTTCAACTGCAATCTGATTAAGACGACGTCGAACTTCAGCTCTCTCGCCCTCTCTCGCGCCCAGCACTCCATCATGTCGCCGTTGTATAGCATGAAATGATTTGCATGGAGCAGGCACGTGCCACAAGCCCCGCAAGCACCCAACAAAAGGTGAAGAAACAGTACTCCACTTGCCGCCATCGGCCAAAGCAACCAGGCAGCACACACTACTTCTCTTTGTCCGACGACGACTGCTGCTTCCAGTCCTCTCGCGAAACCTTGGTATCCACCGAAAGCGAGCCGTTTATGCAAATGTTGTTGTCGCAAACCCACATCAACAACAACCATCTGTTGCCATGGACAGAGCATCCAGTCCCTTTGGCACTTGTCAAACTCAGTTTCTCTTGCCCGAACAACATCACACGGCGTGAAGCGAAAGCCGCTGGTGCACAGTACATGTAGCATTAGGGCACTCCAAGTCAGGCTACACTTGGGGTGCTGTATCTCTCCCAAGTTGCGCAAGGACGGCACGGACAGGACCTCTCGAAGTCAGCCCATCAACCCCTGTGAGCAACCACAGCCGAACCTCTACGGCTTCTTTGCTTTCACTTTTCATTTTGCCTCCTCCACGCCAAGTGATTCAAAAGACCAACCAACCACATATGGGTTCCTACATCTCCATCCTCAACGATACCTCGGACGACTGGCTCTGCAAGATGAGCTACGACGAAGTCGCCCTCAAGATTGGTGTGCTCATTGCCAGCATCGTCGGCGTCATTGTCACGGTCATCGCCACTGGCGGCGCGGCATCTCCGTTGATCACACTTGCTACCAGTGCCGGCGTGACCTCAGTGCTAGGCGTTTCCACAGCCTCTCTGGGTGCAATCGGCACGGCAATCACCACTGTCACGGGTGGTATCGCGATTGTCGGTGGCGTCTCGACGTTCTCCTACAGCATCGCCAAGGGCATTGCGGACCAATTGGGCAACGACAACTTCTTCTTGATCCCCCATGGCACCAAGCACTCGTGGAAGCGTACGCTTTCGTTGTGGCAACAAGGCACTTGTGTGCAGACCAGCATCATCGACGAACGCACCGTCAAGACCCGTACGTTGTACATGCGTCCCATCTTCAGCGGTGCCACCGTCGACTCCAACATTGACCACGGTATCTCGTGGTGGCTCAACCAACGTGGCACCAAGGACGAGACCGTGGTGGCCGACACTAAGACGGCGGTGCCTTCGAACGCCAAGGTGTTGGGCAATAGCAGTGCCGAAGTGACTTCCCCGGCTCCTTTCATGCAACCGGCCACCAAAACCCAGTAAAGCAACGAGGTTTGCAAGTCTTTATCAAGGACAGACGAGAACTCTATGCACCAGGTAGTTCAGAATATACTGTCCTCTGCACGTCGTCTCTTGTTGTCAGTGCTGTCGTTTCAGAGCAATAACATGCAATTTGTTGTCCTCTCCACTACACGTCTTCATTAATCTTTCATCTTGCTTGGCATTGCTCTCGTGTCATGTATGAGGATCAGTAGCATTGCTTGCGCAATTCCCGAATGCTTTTCCTGCCCAAAGCTGCGGCGGCGGTGGTCGACGAGTCTTTACGGGTTTTTCGTGGCGAAACAGCGCGTTCAAGCCGTCGCATGGACGCATCGAGATCGGAACAAACGGATTTCAGCACTTGCTGGGTCTCTTTGGACGGATCCACCTGGAAAAAATCCAGCGCCAACAGAGTCATGGCGTCCATGCGTTTACTGGGCTCGGGCTCAAGACAGTGGCGGATCAGCATGCGAAATTCTTTGGTGGTGGACCCGGCATCCGGAAGCGGAGGATGCAAGTGAGACCTCGAGGGTCGGTTGATGGGTGAGCATACGTTGGGGTTCGTCGTGGTCGGAGCTGGGGGAAACGCCGGCACGAGATGGCCATACCCGGCCTGCATTTGCAGCGCCAGGATACCAACCGTCCAGAGATCACTTTTCTTGCTGCGATAGTTTGAGTTCCGCAAGCATTCAGGTGGCTAAAGGTATCAACATCCCACGGCGTGTCAGCAAGCCGTGCTTCTGCACGAAAACAAACCAAAACAAAGAGAGCAAGCGAGCGAGTTACCGGGAATCGCAACGCCCAATCCACTTCGTGTGGTTGCCATGGTCCATTGGCCAGCTTTCGCAACTCTGTTCCAGCGAAAAACTCCTGTAACCCGTGACGTCACCACCATATCATCAATTCTGCTTGTTGCTCCAATGACTCTTCCCGTTGGCACGTGTACTCACTCCGCATTTGAGAAGACCACAGCTGTCAATGTACACGCTCTCGCAATGCAGGTTGCTGAGCATCAGTATCATCATCATCATCATCCATGGATCAACTGACGATATCGATCATCCTCATCGTATCGTCAAGAAGCGCGACTGTACCCGTGCGGAATGCCATGTTGATGAAGAAACACCAGTGCGTGCAAAAGTTGCAGCAAATAGCGTCGAATGGTCGATTCTTTCATGGCGCCAAACGCCTGCAGCGTGGTCTTGAGCGTGCAACTCTGATGCATTTCCTGGACCACAAACACTTGGTCTTGTTGCTGGAGTGTCAGACAGTACCGCACGAGGTTGACATGGCGCAACACGCTCAAATGGTGGATCTTGAATCGCAGCATGGCGATTTGCTCATGGCTGGACGTGTCTCGAGGTGCTGGTTGACTGGCTACGGAATTGTTGCTGTTGTTGCTGTCATCACTGGGTGGGGAGGGCTCGTCTCGACGCGTACTTGGCAGGGTAAAATGCTTGACGAGCACTTGCTTGCCGATTTCTTGGTTTTGCGTTGGAAGAGGAGTGAATTCTTTGATCAACACTGCTTGGTGTTGCTCGTAGACGTCACATTTGCCCAGCGGCTGCTGCAAATGCAAACGATACGGCAGTAAAATGGCCGGAAAGAACACGAAATCGAGAAACTCGATGTATTCAAACAGTTTGTCTCTGTCGTCGCTTTGGCTTTGGCTTTGGTTGCCATGCATGGGTGGTTCTACGGGTTGGTGGTGGAGTTCGTGAGCGTCCTCTTGGTCCACCACAAAGAGCAGACTGAACTGCATCAATTGCTTCCAGTGCTGAGGCATGAGCTGCCGCGCCAGGGTCTGCCATGCATGGCAAAGGATTTTGCCGCTTTGGTTGTCATCAAATTGCTGGCACAACAGCAGTAAACGCGACTGGATCGAGCAACGCTGCGATGGTGATTCTGGTTCACTTCGCAGTCGTGCGCTGCCCACAAGAAGATCCTCTTTCCGCGGGCTCGAGTCGGGTGGTGGAGAAGACCGTGCCACGACCTCCAACGCACTTGCCAGAATCAACAAAAGCTTTTCCCGAACGCGAAGAATCGATGAAAACGTGCCAAACAACGCGCTCGAAGTCGCGAAGGTCGGCGTGTTCTCTTCCATCTTGAACTCGTTGCCGGTTGGACTCCAAAAACAGATCAACGTGCACAACAACAAGAATGGAAGCCGTTATCATGCGTCAACGTTTCATGTTTGCAGTGTTCAGTGTGTCAGCGTATTTCCATTGGGTTGCGCTTTCTGAAGACTGCTGACTGCTGTTGTGCCCAACACCTTGGCGGACGCATGGACAACGTAAGAAGTCTTGATGGTGCGTTCGTCCAGGATGCTGGTCTGCACACAAGTTGCTTTGTAAACCACAATGAGGTCGTGCGCTTCCACAAGTACTTGGTGTTGGCCGGGATCAAGAACTAGTACACCCGTGACAATGGTGATGGCTGTGCCGATCACATCCAGATAGGCCGTGGATATGCCAAGCAACCGGAATTTGAACTCTACAGCTGTTGACATTTTCTTCTTGGGATCAAGAAGCAAGGATGTCAAGGTGGAAGACCTGCCCCCCCCCCCCCCCCGCGCGACCCCAGGACACGACCAGCGATGAGCAGATCGCTATGTTTCGATTCAAGATTCACCACTTGAGCGTGTTGCGCCATGTTAACTATGACTGGTACTGTCTCCAGCATCAAGTGTGTGCATCAAGGAACAGCACGAGAGGAGCAAATGGTTGTCGCACCGTTTGCACAAAGTGTTGTTGATGTCCTGCTCTTTCGATGGTTTGTTGGTAAAGTGGAACTGAGTCGCTACTCACGTCGACTCGATCCTAAAGAGTGGACTTGTGGAGAACACTGGCCAAAGCAAGAGAGAACATGGCGTCCAGATATCCTGCACCTCTTTCCATAATTGCATATGAATCCGCCAGCTTTCGGCATTGCGAGCAAGTCATTGAATCACTGTGCCGTGTGAGTATGCTCAACACGCCACAAAACCCTGTGGCTTCCAAACGGTGAAGCGACGTGTGTGGGGGGGGGGGGAGGGAGGGACCATCCTCTCCGCATAGTAGTACTGTCCTGTACTTGTCGGAAGCACTTTACTACCTTGGAATTGAGGGGGGTGGATTACACCCCGTCAACTCCATGTTATTTCCAAAGTGTCGACATCCACCGAACAAATCGGTTGGATCGGTGACGCAGAATGTGCCGATCCGGCAGCACCACCGAGTCTTGCAGGAGAGGGGAGGGTGAGGAGGGTCCTATTCAATTAAACTGTGCCAGTGCAGCCGCAAAGGCCACCAGAGGCGAAAACAAAGGTTGTTCAAAGTCTAAATGGAACGTTTGCGCGTCCACTTTCCCAAATTGCAGTTGCACCGGCGCAGGTGGTTCCTGGCCTTTGGCATGTTCTGAAATGCCTGGCGTCAGATCTTGGTGCATGGTGGTACTTGAAGTGGTCTTTCCAGCGCGTCGCTTGGGGATAAACTGGAAATTCTTGATGGAGGACTTGGTGACACGTCCGTCAAAGTCGAGGCGATACGTTCCATCGTCAAACGTGGCTGGTTTGGTCTCAAAGACGCGAATCGAACCAGTTGCGTGATGGGTGGACCCTGTCGTTGAGACTTGCTGTAGCTGTCGATACTCGGCGAGAAGTCTCGAGTGCTTGACGGGTCGACTGCGCAATGTACCGCGAGGTGGTTCGTGCCTGAATGACTGGGCTTGAGCTTCTTCTTGTTGGTTTCGTGCAGGTTCTTTGGAGGTCGAAAGATCAGCTGATGCTCCGAGCCATGGCAAGACCATGACAAACTCTCGTGGCGCATTGGGCAGTGGATGTTTTGAAAACACCACCAGCGCGAGTTCTTGGTGGGTCGGACTCTGCAACAATAGTTTGCGACCGGAAAAACTACTTCGCAATTTTCCCAGGAAATTGCCGCTTTTCTTGTTCATGCGATGGCTCGTGGTCATGGCGCGCGTCATGTCGTACAGGTGGATGTTGGCCGCACGCGTCGTCTTGACGCGCTTTTCCGCGAGTAAGACGAGTTTATTCTGCGTTAGGAGATTGCAACAATGATGGTCAGCCCAGGAACTTCGTTTTGGTGGGGATAGCCCGTTCCATTAACTTACACTCATGAAGAGTTCGAAGCGTTGCATCAAGAAGCCTTTGGCACGAACAACTTTGGCCTGGGTGAGTTGCAAGGAATGCCTGGAAGCCCCACCAAGTACATGATAGAAGATCTTCACTCCGCGAGGCACATTCTGATTGTCTTCCGGGGGAACAATGGCCAGTACTTGAGACGGTTGTTGGTGTTGATCCACACGTTTCATGGGGTCGGCCATCTCGGGTGTCGGATAGGCTGATGGGTGAACTCTCTCATGGCATTCCACTTCTTCTGAGACCGAATGGGACGAAAACAACGACGACGACAGCGAGGAATGACAGGAAGAGAGCATCTCCGAGTCTTCTTTGCTTTCGCGTTCGGCTCGTTCCCATTCGTTTTCACTACTGGATCGACGAGGCGTGGATCGCACGGCATCGGGCTTGGTGGAAGAGGAACGGTTGCCGGTCTTTCGAGCTGGAAATGACCCATACGACGAAGAGCTGGCAAAAGCTTCGGAATCCGGATGCAGTCGTTGCGCATGAACCGCGTTATCGTCCGGTCGTAGCTCACTGTCACTGTCACTGAACTCCGCATCCCATCCACCGGTGCGAGGTTCACCTTGCTCACTCCATGCGGTGCGGACACATCGCGGACTCGTGGTCATATCGGCGAAATGGGGTTGTCGTTGAGAGAAGAGTGATGCGGACTAGAAATGGTCTTGTTGCCAGTGTGCAACAGCGTCTGAAGTGGACTTGACGCGGCCTTGCGGACCCCACAGCGCACGTTCACACACCAACGGACCGACGGGCACAAGTACACGTTGGAGTGGGGTGTCTGACCTCGTACGGCCATTCTAAGAAGAGCTTTTTTTGGCAGGGTATTCGGGAACCAGACCGCGTCTCCACTCCATTGAAGACCCCATGAGTGAGCTGGATTTAGCTGTGCTCCGTCAACTCCTATTCCTATCGTCCTTTTGGTGCGAGCAGCAGATTGTCAGCCAGGATGGACACCACAGCGCCTGCCCTGTCCTATATATGTGCGCGTTCGGGGTCATCTCCAGGTCGAACGCAATCCAGTTGACACCACCTCAAGCATCAATGAATGTCGATCAACGCAAGCGCTTTTTGCTTGGAATGATGTACGATCCCGAACAAAACGACGTCCCGATTGAATTCAAGTTTCAACGCATGTTTTCGTCTGGTTTCACCTACTCGATGATGCATCTGGAAACCTTTTGGAAGACCTTTGAGGCGGCCTGTCAGATGGAACTCGGCTCTGGTTCTTCCCGACCAACCAACCCTGCGTCGCAGAATGGCATGACAGCACGAACGTCACGGCGAGAGCAACGTGAAGCCGAGAGCAATAAGCTGAACTGGGCCCAAGCGCTGCAGCTGTTGATTTCCACCAGCACCCCGGAAGAGATCAACTTTAGAAACGCACAGGTTTGGTGGTGTGCAACTGAGCCGTGCATGAGGCAACAGGTCCGATGGTGAATTTTTAGTTGCACGTTCGGTGATATGGCTTGATAGGGGGACACGATGCTGCTTCTGGCAGCTGAGCACGGCCGAGCACATGTCGTCAAGATCCTAATGCATCTTCAAGCCGATCCTTCCATTGAAAACGCTCGAGGTTACTCTTCGGTTCACCTCGCTGTCATGCGAAGCCGTCTGGACGTTCTACAGGCATTTGGGTCGATGGGCATCCGGTACTTTTGCTGACGACAACACTCTCAATGTTCTTCTCTGTCTCTCTCTCTCTCACCAACTCTCTGATCGACGTTTAGACTGGACACGCCAGACTCCAAGATGGGATACACCCCAGCTCACTACGCGGCAGCCATGGATCTGGTAGAAGTGATCGCGGTGTTGCATCAATTCCCACACTCTCTGTGTGATCTCACCAAACCGGCCCACAATGGCGCCACCATTCTGCACACCGCGACCCAACACGGTTCTTCCCGCGTCATCGACTTCATTCTCAACCACTTTCCAGCCAAGTTTCTCAACCAAACCGACCATTCGCTGCGTGAAAATGCACTTCACAAGGCCGCCAAAACGTACCAACCTACGCTTTATCACCAGTTTGTGCAGCATGGTGGTCACTTTGACGTCGACAATGTGGAGGTGAGCATTTCGCTTGATACTGGCCGGGAGGTAGTAGCTCACGTAGTGTGTTCATGTATCGTGGAATGTGCAGGAGGACACGGCTGAGGATTTGATCAATTTCAACACGAATCGTCAATTGTTCACTTGACCGTTGGAATCTGGGTCTCTGCAGCGATTGCGCAGTTTGTTAGCTGTGTACGGCGGGTTCAACAGGTGCCGAGCTTGTTGCTCGCTGCTGCAATGAGAAAGATTCTGTTGCTCTGTGTGCTCATGCTGGGAGCCGAAGTGTTTGGTCTCGACCCTGAAGAAGAATGGTAGAAGCAACAACATATACTGTCATGAACAGGGGAGACAAACGTTGCGCAATGGTTGCAGTCCTCCAGGGTCACTTTGACCTCAGAAGAAGCGTGAAAGCATAAGTTGGATGGCATAGACACCGCTTGATCCTTCTAAAAGGCTTGGGGGGGGGGGGGGGGGGCAACAAGATCCAGAAAACCGACTTGCCGTAGATTCTCCTGTAGCTTTGGCGGACAGCCGCGTTGCTTCGAGCGATCAAAGTGACGATGTGCACGAAAACGCATCGCATACGGAGACTGGGAACGTCACCAACCCAGCCGCCCTGTCGTCAAAAACAGACACTGACTCTTTGAGCTTCAACAATGTCGATATTGCAGTGCCTGCCTACTGCATGGTGGATGGCAATTGCAGCGACAGAATGACACCGATGCAAAGCCACCAGTGGAAAGTACAAGTCACATTCACCTTCTGGATCGAGAATGGAACATGTACTGTCGGGCAACACAAAGATGACGTTACATCTTGACGATGGGCCTTCAGGTTCAACCACACCCGATGCAAACCTCTTGACCCTTCCCGAAGCGCTATGAGTTGGAGTAACGGTTTTTTTGCTGTTGATGCAAGTGATGCGCGACAGTACAATTGTGACTCCAAAACCGGAATGATACCGGTGACGATGGCTCAAACTCCTCTTCCGAATGCGAGTGGCACATGTTGAATGATGAAAGTGAACGGACGTGAAGAAGACGAAACGCGAAGCCAAGAAATAGCGAAGAAGATCTACTCAGTCACGATTTTTCTAAACTGGTGAGAGAAACAATACATTCCATTCCCTAAGAAGATCTTGATCGAGGTTTTCTCCCTTGTTACTCTTCGTTCCTCCGTTTTGACCAAGAAGTGCCGAGTCAGTGCAAATAAAGATCGACCATGGAGCTCGATAAAAATCCCACTGACCAAGTCTATGTACTACCAGTGATCGGTTCAACCCATTGCCTGGACAGTCAGGGCAGCCGTCGCGTGGCTGTCAAGCACGCACCTACTCGAGCGGAGACAACGAGTAGCAAAGAGCTTCTTTCTTTGGATCGCACGAGCGTGTGTCGTCCCACCGAAACATGGAGCAGTCTATGCGCATCTACACTTGAACCTGGCATTTGTAAATGAATGCATGCGACCATCTGTTGCCAAGGAATCCCGTGGACTCCAACCAGCCAAGAACGAGATATCGAATGGCCCCATCTTCAACCAGCAAAGCAAAACTGACACGAAAGCCATCAAGAGCTTCCAATCAGCATTGCGGACATGTCTCTCTTCATGCACAATAACTGCAACGCGTTGACCCCTCAACAACTCAACCCACCCAACAGCAGAGCAACCTGCAGCAAAAACCTCCATCTCTTGCTTGCTCACTTGTCAATTTGCCTCATCGACTAAAAACCGACCTCCAAGCAATTCGAAAGACCTGCCAACCATGGGTTCCTACATCTCCATCCTTAACGATAC
>JAMFLO010000739.1:0-10471 GCA_027475765.1 Paralagenidium karlingii
TTCATGTTTGCATGTGTCCCTTTAGGACTTTAACCTTCACTTCTCAATAAGAGCTTGAGTCCCTCAGCCACTTGGGTTTCTTCCTCTGTCGAGGTGTGTACACGGCCAATAGAGTCAACGACTCTCGCCGGCGAAGCCAGCGTATTGGTTGTGTTACACCAACCAGCAATTTGTATTGGATGAATATGCCACGCCAACGATCCAAGGGTCTAGCGGAGCAGCAAAATCGCTCGCTAACTTGGCTACTTCGTCGTTTATGACAGCTACTAATAATGTCGGTGAGTTTGGATTGGCTAACACTTTCTCGAACCGAGGAACCGCCGAACGATCGCTCTTTACTGCTCTTGATCAACAAAGCTCGAAACTTGCATTCGATGTAATGGGAGGTAGAGCAAATGTATCGAAACCCCAAGTCTATGTGGCTCCTGCTGGCGCCGTTGCTGCTGTTTCGCCATTTTACGTTGCGCATTATCTGGCTTGCATTAAATTGCGGGATATCTCTGACTATTTCAAGAAATGCCCAATGCAGAAGAATACGCGCGGCTTCATTTACCTCAATTACAATAGTTCATCTACTACTTTGGTTACAACTGGTACTGCTAGTGTTGTTGCGCCTGCTACTATTGCTAGTTTGAGCAATAATATGAGTTTCGGCAACACCTGCCCAGTGCTTTGGAATCTAAGCAGTGGTGTAACTGCAACGGCTTTGGCCGGTGGTCTTGCGCTCCCTGCATCTGCATAACGCTTACTATTACAGCCGACGTTAATGGCACTCCCACTGCTGGAACTGGTATCACTCCATCACAATCGTTCTCGTGTCTTCTCGTTCCAACCTATTCGCCCAACCCAAGCGCCGACCATTCATTGGCTCAGAAGAAAACATTCCGCTACTTCGAGCGAATTACGAATGAATTCACAGTTGCTCCAGGTGCCTTTACTTGGACGGTCAGTAAATGTATTGCTAATCCAAAGCGTTTGATCATGCAACCTGTTATTACCAATCCAACCGCAGGTGCTACTGTGTCGGATGTAATCAATCCGCTCCGTAGCCCATTCTCGACAGTTCCTGCTACGACGAGTCCATTTGCTGCATTGAAAAATCTGCAGGTAACGGTAGGAAATGTCTCTATTTGGAACAATCCTGTGAGTTTTGGATATGATTTGTTTGTGCGAGAGATGTCGAAGTCGGGTGTTGATGGTGGTCTTGATGATGTAACGTCGGCTGGTTTGCTATCTCAGCGTCAATGGGAATCGCTGTATCGATTTGTTGCTGTTGATATCGGTCGTCGTCTTCCAAGTGAAGTTGGTGCCAGTAAGAGCATTATTGTATCTGGTACTTCCAACTGTAACTACGCTCTCACGATTTATTACCACGTATTGCGTGAAGTTGTTGCAAGCGTTGATACGGCTATGGGTACCGTCTCCCAAGGCCCTGTTCAGAACTAGGAATTGAATGTAATTCTTATTATCCATTTTTTAATCATGTTCAATATACGTGACCTAATCGAAATCAATCATGCGTGGCTTTTTCTCCTCCGATAATCAGACAAAGCAAAAAGCATACGATCGCTATTACAATGCAATGGCGAAAAGCGATTTTGTTCAAGGTAAGAAACTGAAGGCGCTGATTCAACGCGAATCATTAGACGATGCAAGAACTGATGCACTTGCGAACTTGTTTCACCAAGTAATGGGTAAGAGTCGTGAGTACGACTACGATCAAATTACAAAAAAGCTGCTGAAAGGTCCTAAAGGTCCCCTCCTGAAATTATCAAAGGTGAAGCAAGTGAAATTCCCAAATTCAGTAAAAAGAAGCATACATACATCCCGCAATCAACTGATACAGACGCTGATATGGAACAGCCCACTGCGCCAGAAGACTCATCCGAAGATTTCTATAAAGGAGTAAATGACGTTGCCCACAAAGCCGTCAATACTTGAGCATACATCAAAGGACAAAAGGACTTTGAGAGAGGTGGTTGAAGATCAAGTTCAGAAATATCTTAACAAACAAAAGGAGTTCCGAAGAGAGGATTCAAATCGGAGACGTCAAGAAATGGCCGATTAATTTGCTGATGAAGTCATGAAAGAATCAGTAAAGCTTTTGAAACGAAAACGAATTGAAACTCCTCCCAATAAGCGAGTTGCTAAACGAGCTGCTATGTGAGATGAGGACATTAGTCGAAAACTATTTCAACAATCGGATGATGAAGAGAGCAGCGACGACGAAGAAATAAATGAAGAGAAAAGATTACGCGGGTTGAATGCTGGCACAAAATAGTATATACTGATGATATCAACAGCTACAACAGTCAATCTGCAGCAAACTTATATGAAAGTATCCGACATAGATTTGGAGAAGCTGTCGAGCAGCGAAAAGGCAAGAATTATTTGAAGACAATGCTCCTAAACCGCCAAGGAAGCATAAAATGAAACGAGATGCTATGAATCAATACAAAGCTGAATTGAAAGGTTGGCTCGAGGGGATCTTCATTTAAACTAAATGCTACTAATTCTTTTTGTACTTGTTTCAAGTTTTCAATACGACTAATCAATTGCTTGATTACAGCACCATTTAGTACAGCAATAGCGTTATAATCTATTCCTGATTGTAGCCCTTCAATATCTCCTTCTTCCACTTTCATATTAGCGTTTTCATTGAGTGTCAATGCTTCTCCACATACTTTAGCAACATCTTGAGCAATTAAGCCGATTTTAGTCTTACCAAGTTGATTCTTGTAATTGTAACTACTTGTCTTTAGAAGTTTGTATCTCTCAATATCCAAATCAATTTCTTTGATATTCTCTTTCAATCGTCTGTCCGAACTTGTATAGACACTATTTTGAACCTAGATATCATCATTAAAGAACGCAGCAATACTTATAGTTACCGAACCTTCACCCAAATTAGCCCATGTGTTGTTAGAGACATTGTAGATATATGTATTTGTCGCAATATTAGTAATAGTATAATCTGCTACACCCGATACATGAAGAGGGGCTACGGGAGTTGTTGTTCCAACACCAAGACGCCCAGCTGTAGTTAAATACATATTCGTTGTGTTATTAGTTCCAAATCGAAGATCTGTATTACTGACATTACCTATCCATGTATCTCCATCATTAGCTTTTACAATTTGGATTTGAAATTCATTCACGAAGTTTGGATTTGTAATCGGCAGAGCTTTGTTGTACCCTCCATCCACGAAATTGGTATCAGCACAAATAGTTATTTTACTCGTTGGTGTATAATTTGAACTATTAGTTAAACTATTGGCTGTGATCATAAGAGCTTGTCTAACTATAGCATTATTACCACTACAAAAGCCTACGTTAGGCATAGACGCATTCGTTTCAGCACCTGATTGTGGTCTTGTATGAAAGCAATTTTGATTATAGGTTGATATACCTGCAATCTGAATAGTTTTGGCAGGATTATAAAATCCCATATTCGAGTATGTAAGTAGATTCTGACTTGCAGCGTATATGCGTAATCCTGAATCATTTCCACCAACCCCGTCATAAGCATATATTATGAAGTCGGGGCAGTTTCCGGTTGTTCTGATTCTTAGAATATCAGTAATTGAAGTTCCAGCAACATCCAATTTGTAAGTGTTGTTGTTATTTCCGATTGATACATTCCCACCCGAGTTGATGATAAGTTTCTGAGAGTTGTTGGTCATCATTCTAAATGGATGGCTTGTTACAGTTCCAAATATCGGTGAAACATTGTTGATATCCATATCAACGGTAATTGGCGTTTATTTGACCATGACTGATATGTTTGATTAGTAGCTGTATTATTCGCAGTAGAAGCATAGAATACGGGGGCATTACAATTAATAGCAGCTGATAGAATATCAGAATTCATGAACTGGATATTAGCAGTTGTTCCATAGTAGGTGGATGATGTGCGTGATGTGATTGTCGAGATAGAACTAGTTCCATCCAACGACAACACTTTGTTAGGCTGAGCAGTACCCAGTGTTATCCCTGAAATAACTGATAAATTAGTAGATGATCCACCGAAAGATAACGAGCCAACGTCGAGATTGCCAATCACGTTTGAAGCAGATAGCGTTCCAACACCGCCAAGCCGCAAGTATCTTTGATCGCCTGTAGTTATAGTTAGGTAGCCATTCGATGCGTTAAAATAAGAGCTGTTGAATAGAGGAGAATTGATAATTGGAGGCAGAGACATCTTTGATCACTATACTATACGATGCAATATTTCTACGAATCAATACCGAAGTCAAAGCTAAAGAAGTTTCATCGTAATGATCTGCCATCTCGCATGCGTGGCCTTTCCCAGTGGATCGGGCAAATCCAACACTGTGCTATATATAATAGCCCTTCTGAGCAAATGTTTCACGAAGATTGTCATATTCACAAAGACCAATGAGCGCTCTACGATCATCTAAAAGACACTATCGACAACGTCGAAGTGATTGAAGAAGGGATGGTCCCAGCAATCAGTGAATATGACTCTGAGACGAGCAAGTTGAATATATTTGATGACCTGGTCATGGAACCAAAGAGAACTCAAGCTCAAATTTCCCAGTATTTCATCCGAGGACGTAAGCTAGGCTGGAGTATGATTTACATTTCGCAGAGCTACTTTGGCATTCCAAAAACAATTCGGATCAACTCTCAGTACGTGATACTTGGGAGGAATCTAACACAGAGATACCTTGGTATCATCTGTCGCGACTTCCCCACTGACATCCCAATTAAAACATTTATCGATCTCTACAAACGAACGACGTCCGAAAAAATGAGCACGATGATGATGGATATCATCAATCGTAAGATCCACAAGAATGTTATCGAGTATGTATAACATGCTTATTCACTGCTACTTTTTTTTGGCCGGATTAATAGACGAATACATACGTTGTTGCCAATAATACCAAGCGGGATCATATTTTGATCGAGAAACGACAAAGTCAATTCCGAATTAGTACCCTGCATTGGGCAATAGGCTAACCCCTGACCCTGTGACGTAGTTATTAAGCCGCCATACTCAACCCCAGCAGAAGTAAATGTGTGCAATACCTGATTATTATTCGCGATTGGATTGTGCAGATTTGAACAAGTGATAACAAACGTGGCGGTTGGATCGATTTGAGGAACTAGATTACTATTGACCGCATAAACGCTAGTTGTTCGAGCCGCGGGATACGTAGCTGGGCTGAATTCAATGATAGAACTGAATGCCGAATCTACCACTTGGAGCTGAGGTGTGTAAGCAGTGACTGGCATCGTGGGAAAGCCACTTGCAGCAGTGTAGCCCGTAAAATTCTTATCCGGCAACATAGTGAATTGAATAGCGTAACTCGATGGGTTCTCAGTACATGAGATAAATAGTAGTTTGCTCCAGTCGTATTGTTGGTCAAATAGAGATTGTTCTGGATAGACCAATATTGAAGGTAGTTGTTGATGTCGCTTGCCGAATATGTGCTATCAGGGAGCGTAATTGTGTATGTCGTTGTCGTCGAAGCCGTTGGCCATATGATCTTAAAGGTGTTATTCTGACGCTGAGCAGTGATTGCTCGCCACGAGTTGTAAACGGATATGGATCCGAGGGCAATTTCATACTGGCTGAAATCGATTGGCTGCGAGAATCGATATCGGAACTGATGAGTAGCCACTTGGGTATTGAGATTTAACAAAATAGGAAAGCTCATTTTATCTACTTGTATATACTAGTAGTAGAAAGAAAGAAAAATGCATCGACGAAAGAGAATTCGCCGACAATTAATCCCTCAAACAATGGAGATCGATGGATCTGAGGAGGTAGATCACTCGAAAGCTGTAGCGCCATCCAAAAACGACTATGGTTCGACGAATATTGAAACTCTGACCAACAAACTGAGTCAGATCAGCGTCAGTCATCTTGCTAAAGAGCAAAAGAAGAAGAAGAAGCCTCGTTATATCGATACTTCAAAGTTGCTCAACTTCAAACGCCAGTCTAAGAGTTCTTCATCAGACGCTGATTTGTCAAAGGCCTTTCACCACAGATAGTGCTTACTTAACCAATCTGGTGTATATTCAGGGTAGTTAAACTTGTGTCGAGCGTAATATCTCGCTCGTCGATCACGATCATTGTGATCAAGATGCTGATATGCCTTCTGTGGAGTTCGGTCCTTATATTGAGCATAACGAGAATCCCCAGAATCAGTCTTTTCACCAGTATTTAGTATCACTCGATACTTTTAATTCTTTTTTGGTGAGATCATCCATGATTTAATGTAAAGCATCGAATATATATGCTTAAGATTGGTTATTGAGTCTAAGAGAGCTAAAGCTTCATCAGACACTTAAATTGACTGTAGTATGACGTCGAGAACACAGCTTTTTCGTATAATTTGTCCAGGATTGACTTGATTTCGGCAAGTCATCACCTATATTCTTTGCGCCTTCGAGCATCTTTAAGCGCTTGCCTAACCCATCTAGAAGCTGATTATACGCACTTTCAAACCCTCGTGATGTAATTTGCATTTATTTAAACAGTCTCGCTCAGACTCATCAAGACGATCAAACAATGGCTTGTCAAAGCTTTTATCTTCTTCAATAATCCCCCAGAGATCCACGAATGCATGAGATACAAGCATCGTTTTGGTATTTACCTGAGATTTATCACTTCTTAAGCAAGCTTGAAGTCCATGAAATTCCATGTAATAACTTCTTTAATCTCATCCAGACTGAGTGTTTTAGATTTATTAGCCTTCGACATTTTTGTCTCTCGCTCTTTATATAAGTAATCCAGATATTCAATTTAGATGTACAAGGAATTTGCTGTCGATTTTAGTCACGCGCAGGCTGTTAAAGTCCTACATGGCAAGCCCGTTCGTTTGAGCCATTCTCAATTGAATAAAGGCCACACACACTATTTCCATCCTGAAAACTGCAAGAAACTTGTAAAGGCTTACGAATCGAGCAAAGGAACGACACTACATATGTCTCACGGTGAAGTTCTACGTACTCATCAATCAGGACTTAGTGGCTCTGGTTTCTGGGGAAGTTTGTGGAATGGAATCAAATCTGCTGCGAAAGGAATCGGTACTTTCTTCAAGATAATTGGAAGCCAATCACAAGCGGACTTCTGGATGGTATTACTACTGCGGCCGGACCCGAAGCTACTCCATTGCGTGGTCTAGTCAAATCAGTCAGTGGTGTGGGGATGGCTCCTCCTGTGACTCGTCGTCGTATGAAAGGCGGGAGCTTTCGATTCGGATAACTTAAGTTATGTTTGATCTTGATGTATAAATGCTATAAGTATAACAATAGTCATGATCGGTTTAGTTTATAAAATCGTTTGTAGTCAAAGCGACATTTGAAATGTTGGTAGCACGTTTAATCTACTCAAGCATCGTATGAATAGGCATCGTTTTAATTATGAGCGTTGTGATGAAGGGAAAACAACAAGCGAAATTGCAATCTATCCATACTTCCGAAATTATGGTCCTTACGAGTTCAAGATCATATTGATCAAGCAGTATGAGGTTGCCAATAGATATCAGCTGCATGCCTACTAAACGTTATGGATCAACAAATTCAAGAGAACTTGTGTGAATAAGGTACCTCCATTTGGGCTATTGAAAAGGCAAAGGCAAAAAGAGAACACAAAATAGTATTGGGAAGCCAATAAAGAAGCACTTAATGAGAAATGCAAGAAATACAACGAGCTCAATAAAGAGAGGCTCGTCGAGAAGGTTACGTGTAAATACGGCGGTCGTTACCAATATAGAGGCAGAACATATCACTTTAAATCTCAAAAGCACATCAGATGGGCGGAAGTTCAGTAAATCTGAACTTTTTTTGTCTTAATATATGACTCAAGTCATAAAAAATGTTGGATCTTAAGCGAAGAATATATAGAATATACAAAACATAACCATTGTCATACAATGTGCAACTCTATCAGAAGCAACGGGGAGCAGTGCAAGCTTGCTCGCAGCAAAGAACGATGCGGCAAGCATCCAATTATTATCGAACAGGAGAATATTGTCGTGGAGAGTAATTTAAATGAAGAAATGTCACCACAAGTCAGTCGTCGCTGAAGTTGTTGATACACCAGCCCATCGGTGATCCAGCCCGTCGAGGCCTCGAATGTCGAAGTAAGCAAAGTTCCAGAATTGGATGAGTCGATTGTCGCACCGGTGATCGCGGATAGCGCGGTATATGGGGAGGAATATAATTCAAATTCGGAAGAAATAAATAACTCGGACACTGAGGATGAAGACACATTCTTTTACGAGAATTATATTGAACCCGAGCTATTCATTCAGTATGACGTAAGGAATGAGATGAAGCAGCATCCTCTTGGTATTCGTGCTACGATAGACGCGATCAATGAATACATTTATGATAGTAATCTCGAAGTCGAGCCATCTATCAAGCCGAACCGGGTTGCTCATGAGCATGGATATCGTTATTGCAATAACACTCAACAAGACGACAAAGCATTCATTCATTACTACTTCAAGACTCAAAAGAATATGTTAGCCTTTCCAGAATTGATAATCACAGTCGATGCTATCAGTCATTGTGTAAAGCATAGCAAATATGATAAAAGACTGTTTAGTTTGTGTTCAGCACGTGGTTTCAAAATTCGACCAATCTGTGGATGCTGGCTGGATTTATGGCAACGAAATCGCACGTTGATATTCATCAAATGGCGAGAACGTATCTCTGCGTATTGAAAACGAAATTAAAATATCTGGATATCAACTCGGCAATCGCGGAGTTCAAGACCCACTACCTGTAGGGCGAACCATTCAAGGGACTTAGCGAAACAAAACTGAAGCAAATCGTCAGCGGACATAACCTGAAGAATACAAGAAATGGAAAGCCAAGTATGAATCAACTCTGGTGCCAAAAGGCAAGACAAGGATCACCTCAGATGATGTTGGATTTACTGACAATTGCCTTTTGCGCATCGAGAAGACTGGTCGTTTGAATTCTGTTGAAGAACACTTCTTGCTTGATGGAATTAACAATGTTGATGCTATGCTTGAAGAAGATTGGTTGAACGAGTATGTCGCGATCACAAATCGCCCGATTTTGGGTTACAAGACCACATGGCAAGAGTATATTCGCTACGTTCAAACGATTGAGTTTTCATCAACGAAGAAAGCAGCTGCTCTGTTGGCGATGACAATTGATCGTTGTATCATTCTGATGGGCAATTCGTTTCTCTATCGATGCGGATTGGACTCTGATTATCCGAAAAATGTATTGACTCAGGCTAAATGTAATCCATTGGAGGAGATCAGTATGACATATTGGTGTGAAAATAAGCATGAGTACAAGTCGATCAAAGCACTCAAAGTATATGAACATTGGAAATCCCTATTCCACACATACGAAGAATATGCTAACCAGTGGGGACATGTTCCATCAACAAAATTTGCACGTGCGTTCCATTCAAAGGGAATCGATTGGCTTGTGTTGATGACGATGTTATTGAGCCCTTTCTCGCGTTTGTCAAGGAGATCATTGCCAACAATGACGATGAGCTGTATAACTGGTTGATCAAATGGATTGCCCGTATCTACAAGTATCCAAACTCACGTACTCGATGCGCTTTGATTCTATTGTCGATTGAGGAAGGCACTGGGAAGGGAACCTTTTGTGATGTTCTGACATACTTGTTCGGGATTCACAACATTGATCAGTCGGGTGGCTCTGTGAAGAGTTTAATATCGGAGAGATCCTCTCATTTAGTTGGAAAGAAGTTTGCAATGATTCAAGAGATGCGTGAGAACAAAGGAGATTACATGGGATGCATGGAAGCTTTAAAGACATTGTATGCAAACAAAATGACTGTTCGCAATTTGGTCGAGTTGATCATGACGACGAACAATGAGAATATTCTGAAAACATCAGTTGAAGGCCGACGATTCACCGTTGCAAGAGTATCACCCACGCGCAAGCAAGATAATGCGTACTTCCGCAATTCAAAAGAGCACTGCCAGACTCAACCATTCATTGATAACTTTGCTACATATCTCATGAATGTGGATGTACGAGAGGGTTCAATTAAAGCCTTGGCTACTGAAGCTTTAGCCGACATGGTCGGACATCGCGAACTCTACACGCAAAGAGATTAAGAGTGATCCATACTTTGTCGTATCAGACGATTCTATTATGATTTCTCGAAAATGTGCTTACGAATCCTACAAAGAGTGGTGTGCAAACGCCGTGTCGGATTGAAACTACCGATTCTTGAATACGATCTCGTTGTTCGTATTCAAGAATCGGTAGTTTCAATCCGACACGGCGTACATGAGCGTGGTAGTTGAACATAGAACCAAAGATAGTCGTTTCTGGAAGTTGAATATTTAATCAACTCTAATACATCATGCTTTTTTTTGTGTCACATCTTAGTGTCACATCAATGACACATTGATTTCAACATCGCCAGTATCTCTCACGTATTGTCGTTGAATGTAGCAATCTGGGTGTC
>JAMFLO010000740.1:0-10395 GCA_027475765.1 Paralagenidium karlingii
GTCAACTGCCCAACGGGTTTCTTTGTCGATGTGGCTGGAGGTGAGTTGTTAGTCGTGGTGCTTGGGGTGTGAGTAGAGGAATGAGTCGGATGAGGAATCGAGGTGTGACCAGGATGAGTTGTAGTTGCTGCCGGCGTCTTTGGTGGCGTTGAGGCTGGTGGCGTGCTTGGCTTCGTTGTGCCTGGTGCTGGTGGTTTTGATGGCGTGATGGCTTGAGTTTTGGTCGGCTTGTGGATGGATGGAAGGTTTACAAACGGTCACAAGCCGACACAGAGCTACATATGCACCCTCCAAAGAGATCTTATGGTTGTGCAGAAAAAGTCACAGCCAGCAACTGAACAATCTGGACACGAGGGGACCTGCGTTCACCTGGATTCAGTTTTCACATGGAAAATGTGGATTCCATCCATATCGGTAACCAGATGACACGTTGAAGCCTCTTGACGAGGTGTCGATGCCGTTAAATCACCGACAAAAGCTCTGTCTCGTTACGAGTCAGGTGGTTGGTTCACTTCCCATTTCGCCATCAGCTCCTCAAACGAAAGTCCAACCACCTCTCCAGAACTTCCCACTTGTGAACGCATTAAAAATGTACAAGCTTCTCTTTGCCGCCGCTGTGTTTGCTGATGTCGTCAGCTTCACCGCGGGTACCTGTGCCGACTACACAGGCCAGTGGCCATTTGTTCCAACTGGAAGAAGCGGTGCCTCATCTTTGGCGGCGGCCCCGAGCACTGCCTGGGGGATCAAGCAAGAGCCTGCGACCAAGCCGAGTTCAAGTGCTTTGAACGAGACAACAACGGCGTGTGGGACATGTGTTGCGATGGCAAAGACAAAGACCTCGCCGGTGGTTATATCACTTTGTACTCCAGCGCGTGTCGAAGTGCTGGCGCCAGTCACTGTTCAACTGCGACCAGGGTCCTTTCAACTGGGACTACTAGTGTGTTGTCGGACGCCGCCGCGTGTGTCCAGCGTCCAGTGTGTGTGGTTGTTTCCATCGCATGTGGTATGAGATCAGCAAGAAATACATCCATGTTGCACCGATCATTGTTGTTTTCGTTGTTTGGGCCAGTTTTATCTGATCACAAATGCTTGACAAGGGTCAAATCTTGCAGGCTGCCTGCTTGTTTGACCCAACAGCCTACCATGTTCTTTCCCCCACTTGAGAGGGAGTGTACCCCTTCATGTAACGCGACAACATGATCGAACAACTACCAAGCAACAAACCATCTCTTGGGTTACAACTGATCTTCCAATTGTTGCAGACAAAGATGAAGCCACACAGAGGGGATCTTGGTCTCCACCATGAGATCTGTCGGCTACGACGTCGCGGCCGGGTATCTTTCGGTTCCTCAATAGAGAGCAAGCGAATCACTTTGGGGCGGTTTCGAAGGAGCTTGAAAGGTCACACGTATCTTGAAAGGTCACACGTAACTGGTTTGTTGTATGGAGTATGGAGGGGGGGGGGAGGACTCTTCCCAAAGGAGTTCATCGAAGGTTGCGCGATCAAGATTCATCGCCCTTTTGCCCAAGTATTCGGCTCCGCGCGAGACTGACGTTGTGTGTTCCAGTCATGTCTGGTGTTTGCTAAAGAACAAGTCCCAAGACAAGGCCTTGACGGAGCCCATTCCAACGGTGGTCTGATGGACAGCAAGCCGGAACTGCATCGCTTGGGCTATCGCCAGCAATTTGAGTCTCGAATCGACGCGACTGCTGCCTCCAAGCGTGTTCCATTGGCCGCGTTCGGAAGAACAAACAGCCCGACGGCCAAGAAACCCATTGTCCCAGCGACCACCAAAGGCATAAAGCGCGTCTCGTTTCAAGATGCTTCGAGATCGATGGTTCCGCCAACCACGATGACGACGAACCACGCGTCCACTACGTGCACGACACTGGGCGACACCTTTCAAAAACATGGGATGCGGATGTGTGATGGCAGCAAAATGAATGCAGTCAACAAACAAATCGATGCCATCGGCAAACTACCAGCTGCGATGGCAGAGCACCTCAGCGGATTGTACCTGAGCCAGAACAACCTGCAATCGTTAGCCAACATGGATCAATTCGTTAACCTCAAGCATTTGTCCATTGGCGGCAATCTTTTGGATCGATTCAGCGAACTGGAGTGTCTGAAGCCGCTCACCCGACTTCGCAATCTGAATCTGATTGGGAATCCGCTCTGCTTGCAGCCCAATTATCGTCTGCGAGTCGTGGATTGCTTGAAACAGCTGGCTTTGTTGGACGGCAAAGAGATCTCCAGCCAGGAAAAGCTCTTGGCCAACGAGATCGCGTGCCAAGATCAAAAGTGTCGTGCGCTGATGCTCACAAACCACACCAAGATCCAAACGCTCGAGAGAATCACGCGATGGGTGAGGGTTCGCAAAGACTTTTACGGGTTGGTGATCAGTGCAATGACTGGCACTGGCGGTCGATTTGATCAAGTGCCGAGTCTTGAACAAGTGGATTTCAATGTAGATCGTTTACTGCACGTGTGGCAACCCCAACAACCTCCAAATCCACGGACAAAGCGACAGTTGGCTCGAACAGAACTTGGACTGGTAAACATTGTGATTCGCACCCACACAAAGCTGCAAGATGACGGCAAAGCCAAAGCCAAGGAGTTCCTGTTGAATCTAGCAACTACCCAACACCAAAGCAAACAGCTTTTGCAGCAACGTGGCCGTCCCACGCCAAAGAAAAGCAGCTTTCTCTCGGACAAACGAGCCGAGTGGGAAGTTTGGGAGGAAGCATACTCGCGAGTCTTGTGTCTTCAGCAGAGCTCTATCACACAACTGCTTGGGGATATTGAACGATCGAGGTCCGAGACGTTGGATTATGTCAAGGATCTTTTGGTGATGGATCCTCAAGCCAGGCTGCAACAGATCAGTGTGCTTTGTCGTAGATCGTCCAAGAAGCGCAGCCTCCGAATTGACCATCCAACGCAAATGAGAGACATGGCACAGTCCATAGCAGCCGACCTGACTGAGGCAGCTCCTACAGTCTCGACAGCAGAGCAAACTGATGATGAATTACTGTTCAAGTGGCTTCAGTATCCGTTGGACACTGTTTATCCTTCGAAAGACAGTCTTCCACCGCAGCAAATGGATCCGGACTGGCCGGAAGAAGTGCAACCGTTCGCGGCGAATCCACAGCAAGACGAACAGCGAGTTCACACAAGTCGTTTAAGAAGTTCATTGGCACCGCCACCGCCTGTCAACTGGAGCAAAGAGATTCAAAACCCGCCGCCGGTGCCTCTCCAGTCGCCAAAACAGACTCGATCGGCTTCCAAACGACTGAATTGTAGTTCAGTGTCGCCAGAGTCCAGCAAGCAAAAGTCAGACGTTGTCGGTCATGCGCATACTCCTGCCCGTCCTCCCAGCAACGTACCCAGTCCGAAGAGGCCAGAAGGACCTAAAGAATCAATCGAAGCAGAAAGCCAAGTGCGACCGCCTTCATCCGTGTCCTCCCATGTTACTACTTGTTTTCCCAGCAAACCGTCTCCGCGCATCCACGAGTTCTTAGCGAACTGCAGCGATCCAGTGGATTTGGTCATTGAAATGATCAACAACAACAGCAACACCTCGGCGACCGTCACACCCGAATCCTCGCAGGACCGTGAACGTCGTTTGGAACTGGAGCGTCGAGAAGGGCAGTATATCAAGGCACTAATGGAGTCTGAGCAAAGAGAACTGGACTTGCGCAACCAGCTGGCGAGTGTGGCCAAGAAGAACTTGGTTCTCCATCAACACCTTCAACAGAAAGAAGATGTCCGCCAAGCTGCCAAACAGAAAGCAAACCAGTTGGCTCTAGAACGGGCAAAGCCCATAGTTCTAAAGCGATGTATGACACGCTGGCAACACTTTTGCTTGCAGTCCATTCGTCGTAACCAGTTTCGACTGGCGATGCTGCTCAAAACCAAGCAGCGACTCTTCCGAAGATGGCGAATGCATACCTGGCGTTGCGAGATGCTTCAGCGATTCCAACACAAGCTGCGCTTAAAGATGCTATGGAAATGTTTCATGGAATGGGCCAATGTCAATCGCTTGCAAGCGCATCAACGCGCCAAGCTGTTTCAGAAACAGGGCCAATATCTTCATCAAGTGTTCACCGCGTGGCGTGAACGAACTGAACGGACGCTTTGGATCCAGTCGCGCATCAAGCAACAATGGATTCCATTGCAAAACCAGTACTTGACGCGGGTTTGTTTTCAAAACTGGAAGCACACACACCGCAGACGCCGCCAACAAATGCATTTGGTGCAATTACTGTGGCAAAACCACCAGCAGCCCATGCTCAAACGGCTTGTCTTTATGCATTGGAAGCTCTTTGTCATTCAGTTTGCTCGGGTCTATCGCGCAAGAGCCTCGGACACGATTGGCAAACAGAATCACCAACTCTTGCTTCATTGTTTTGTCGGATGGCGCCAATGGGTGAAATGTTTCCGAACCCTCCAGCGACGGGAAGTACGCAAGTGGTTCGTCAGGTGGCAAAGTCGATTCCGGTCTCGTCATCACGGACACCAAGCGCTTTTGTCTTCACGTAATGCGATTGTTCAAAGCATGTTGACCAGATGGAAGCAGTGGACCTCGCGCAGAAGAGCTCGCAAATGGTCCTTGGCGCTTGCGCAACGTTTCATGGTACAAAAGCACAAGGCCAGACATTGGCGTGCCTGGAAATGGTTTGCATCCTGTCGCAAGCAATACTACCAAAGCTCTGCAAAAGCGCTCAAGCATTTGTTTCGATGTATTTTGCGTAAAACATGGCGTGCGTGGCACCTCCAGACGCGACACCTTCGCCTGGGCAAGACACATGCATCAAGACGCTGTCTTCGCACGTGCTTCGCGACGTGGAAACGTTACTGGTGCGGGCGTCATGAGGTCAAGCGCTCGTGCCGCAGATGGCACCACTACCATAAACTTCTGATGAATTCTCGCGTGCGTCGTTTGCTCCAGTTCTGGTTCAATCTGGTTCGCCAACGAAAAACGCAGGTTCAACTCGCTCGTGCTGTGGCATCCAAGCGTTCGCTTCGAAGCTTGGCTTTCTTTTGGAATCAGTGGCGTCGCCAACAGCTCGATCGATTGCAGAAACGCTTTGGTCAAGCACTTGATGAGCTCAAGACCGTCACCAGGGACTATGATGAATTACAGGAAGCCTTTCGTGGTGCGCAACAAGAGAGCTTGTGCTTTGCCGAACGCAATTGTGTAGCAAATGCCAAAATGGAAACCCAGGAGGCGCAGCTCTGCGATATGCAACGACTCTTGTCCAAGCAGACCCAGCAAGTCAAAGTGCTCCAACAAATGCTGGACAAACACCGTCAAGACAGCAAGCAAAAGCAACAAGAAGTGGCCCAAATGACTGCTAACTGGAACACTTTGCGCAACCAACTGGCGCAAGAACGCGACGAACTCAAGAAAGAAAACCACCAGCTAGTCGCGACCAAAGAGCAGCTTCAAGCTCGTCTGGACACGCTTCACGCGACCAACGAAGAAGTGTTGGCGCAACTGGACAAAAAGACCCAGCAGTGCAAACAAAGCCAGCAATGTGTCGATCTCTGGGAGAGCAAATGCACCCAATTGGAAGAACAAAAAGCCCAGGAAGAGAGTCAACGCAAAGAAACAGCAAGTAAATTGCAGAGTTATGAGCAGCAAATCCAAGCCACTTGCCAGGAAGTGATCGCACGAGAGAACCGCTTCACGCGAGAGCAGCAGCAACTGCAACAGCAGATTCAGGACCAACAACGCCAGCTGCAGAGTTGTCAAGTGCAAATGGATGAAATGAGTCGTCTGGTGCACAAGAAAAATGAGCAAATCATTCGCTTGGAGCAAACTGCCGCCCAAGCGGACCAGGCACGGCAGGAATGGGAAGCGAGAGCGCAAGCACTAGTGCGACAGCTCGAGCATCAACAAGACGCCACGGCGAGAATGAACCGCATGGAACGCGAACAGGTAGAACAGGAGAAAATGCTGGCCAAGACCAAAACAAATGAGATCGCCATTGAGGAATTACTCAAAGAAATCCATCACAGCATTGTGCAAAAGCAGGACCAAATGGTGGAGACATTTAGTCCAAAGCATCGTCCAACGGGTACCTCACGACCCGATCATCATGGTCGCCCGCTCGGGAGCACCAAGACCCAGAAAGAAACGATGGTTTCACGGGTTTTGCAAAGGAGAAGTCCTGATTGGCGACAACCGCATGCCGCTGTAGATCCGCAAGTGTTTCCGAGCCAGGGACTGGTATCCGTAGATCAAGCAAAGGACAAAGAGAACGAGCAGGCAAACGAGAACGATTCATTGCAAGATAATCGCAAGCAAGTTGGATGGCGACGAGCGGCAGCGAGCTCATCGTCTACGACCAATTCGAGTCAAAGAAGCTGTTTCGGAGGGTTTTCCAATGGCTTTGACACGGGGATCGACGATCGAACCCAGAAAATCCACGAAGATTTGCGGCTTCTGCAACAAAAACTTACAAAAACCCTAGAACAAAAGCCCATTCATGCGCAAGAGCTGGTATCGCCCGCAATTTCGTCAACACTGGCGAGGAACATGCTTTCGGCAAGTGATGCAGACGATGAAGATGACTCTCAAGACGCAGTCATTCGATTGCTAGCTTCGAGCTCTTCTTCCGTTTCGTCTCAATCGAGCTTTTTGCTCCAGAACACCAAGAAACCCGTCCAAAAGCGCCCCAAATCTCGTGTTGGCATCAGCGAAAGCCAAGCTCAAGGGAAATCAAAACCCAAGGCACTGAAACGCGTCAAAAAGACCAAGAGATCCATCCAAAAGAGTTGCTCCAAAGCTTCCACCAAAGCAAGTACGCCAGTGCATCTGCCCAAGACCTTGCGAAACTCTCGTCCAGTTCCCCATGGTGGCGCAGAATTGACGATGGGTGCAGTGTCCAAAAGATCAAAGTGACTATCGCTCATATGCCAACAAGAGATCGAACACAACCATCCACAAGTGGGATGACGAGTCGCTCGTAAAAAACAGCCGTGGCGTCTGCGCTTGCAGGCATGTAACTCACCAGATCGGGCCATAGCCAGTCATGAACGACTCGTGAAAGAGTTTGCCAAGGCACGTTATCCGACCGAGGAACAATCTGAATCGAGTGCGTGATTAATGACGAAGACTATCAAGATTCACTTCCTCGTTTGTCGCCTGCTGATGCGCCAACTGTTCAAGTAAGACATCCAACAAATCCTCGATATCTTCTAGATCTAGTTCGTCGCCGTCCAGTAGTTCTGGTGGCTCATGCGAGGTCGTGGTGATCAAGTCGAGCGGTGCGTGAGGTGGCCGTGGCTGAATCGGGCGGTAGTCATGGAATGGCAAACCAGCTCTTTGAAAGGAACTGGATAAAAAGAGTGGTTCAAGCGACATTTGCGGTGCAACGGTAACCAAACGTGCGCGCAACCTCAGATTGTCGTCGTAGAGATCCTTGACAAGACGCTCCAACCGATCGATTCGCATGCCGGTTCGACGACGGCATTCGGCAGCCAACGGTCGGTTCGTGACTTCTCGTTCTTCCTTGCGTTCAAGTTCTTCCACACTCATCTCTGGAATGCATGGACTGTCGGGAAGCGTCATGCTATACACTGGACAGGGTGGTCTCGATGGTGGAACTGTTGCAATGCTGGTTCCCCACACACACAACTTTGCCCAAAAGCGAGATGTGAATGACGTCGAGGTGTGGCACAATGGCTGGTGATCTTGGAGCCAACGAGATGGCAGTCGGTACAATGCAACGTAGGATCGAACCGCAACAAGGCATGGCGAGGATCCGAACGATCCATGGCAGTAAACTAGTACTTAGTGCTGCTGGGATTGGAAAGGTACTACAGGTACTGTACCGTGGGCAAACAATGAAGGTGATTGCGCTGCTCAGAGGTTGTGTTATGGAGCTTCCGCCGTGTCAGCAATGCCCCCAAAAAGAACGCCAAGAACCCTCAGATGGTGGGTTCTGGTGGGCCACCAAGGTGGTCAGCACCACCAGTCAGGATGATGGCTGCGCCTCGGATTGCGTAGCAAGTGCTTTGATTTTGGTAGTCACGTTTTGTCAAAAGTCGATGGGTGTTAACATATTCCACGATACAACGAGCCCCTGGCATGCGGTGTGCAGGTCAGGTTATGGCAAAAATGTATCAAGGTGACCGACTTTTGGCACCACTCCGTCCAACCATTGATGATCCGTTCCTTGAAGATCTCCGATGGGCAGAGCGTGGTTGGGATGCGCAATCAATCCTCTACTGGACGGTGATCTGTTTTCTGCTGCTGCGTGGATGCCACGTGGCTTCCATCGTTCTCTCACGTCCAAACGCTTTCAAATCGCATTGTTTCCACCTGACGAAGCTAAGCTCCGGCTGGTGACCAACAGGGCCACAGGTCCTTCTACAGAGTATCTCGGTGGCGCTTCCTCTGGTGGATGATTGCTGCTCTCAATGGCGTGGAAGCGGCACATTGAACGTCAAGTCCAGCCATTTCAATCGATGAACCTGCCGCCGAAACGGGAAATGACACTCCTTTGCGTCTCGAGTGTGAAGTGTTCATTTTTCGTGAGGTTTGATAGGAACAAATGCCTTCACGGAACTCAAGCAACCGCCAAACAGAACGGTCTAGACGTCCACAATCAGTCTCGTTCACAATTGACGTTAACGGTCGCAAATAGGGTAGCTATTCTTCACCATCTGTTGCTTGTTCAACGTCCAGTTGATCGACCAATGAATCCATCCAGTCATCGAGATCCAAGGTATCATCGCTCTCCAGATCTGGGAGTTCCAATGATGGGTTCATCGCCAGCTCTGGAGGTGCAGATGGTTGTGCTGCCAGGTTCGAAAGGTAGCCACAGCCACTCACACAGTGGTGACGCGATGGAACAACCGCTTTTTGCGGAGCCGAGAAGAACGCAAGTGCTTGCAGGGTACGTTGCGGTGCATGGACATCAAGAAAAATGCGCAATCGCATATTCTCGTCTTGAACCTGCCGTAAACGGCTCTCCAGTGTCTCGATTCTTCGTTTGGTTTGTCGTCGTGACTTGGCGGCCGACTTGCGGTTGTTGGCGCGTCGCTTTTCTTTTCGATAGCGCTCAAAATCTTCCATGCTCATCACTGGAGTGACGGTGATCTCGGGAAGAGTCGAGTTCTTTTGCATTTAAAGGATGAGGTGCGCTTTGCTCGTTACTATCGACGATGCGAATGGTGAAGTGACACCCGTATTGATGCAGCTACGCGGTGTGAACGAATTCCAACGGCTTGTCGAGTACCGTGGACACATGGATGTTACACTTGGTCGTGGGCCACCGTGAGGAGCTAAAATCCACCAGCTCCGCCTGTCGGATCATTGAAGCAAAACCGAGCCTTTGCTCTTTTTTGCTGCTGGATGCTCGACAGTTAGCACTTCAGAGTTGCACCACCAAGCTGCAACTGGAAAAAGTGCAGTTCCTGCATGCAAGCAATTGATGTGCGAAGCCTTTGGTGAACTGCACTGGCTCGTGCTTCCCCTGCACAAGCAACCAGAATAAGCCTCCATGACAGCAGTAGTCGATGTCCACGAAGCTATGGAGGCATGACAATCTTTGTGGTTGCTCACCGACAAGCCCCCGCCGAAACCGTTTTGGTTTCGCTGGGTGAAGAGTGCGAGATCAACGTCGTCGATGATCTCGTGGCGTCTTCGCGCGATCGATGCTTTGCCTCGTTTTTATGCACAATCTCCTTTCGTGGACACGTGATGTGATGTGTGTGGATGGTCCCTCCGAACAAATGAATGTGACGGTCGAAGACCCACTTGAAGAGTGTAAGTACAGTGGCTAGTGCATTGGACAAAAGCTGTTGAATCAAGTTCCATTTCACCTCACACAAACCGAGTCGCAAGTGTGTACAAGCAAAAGCAGTCAGCTTTCAACCCACCCGCTTTGCAAATCCAGCCACGTGCAGTTGGTGGCAACACGAAAAAGGACAAAGCCGAGTCTTTGACTCAATCGTTTGCCTCGTGCGACACAGATCCTTTGACGTGTCTTTGACTCAAAAGATTTTCCCTGTTCGATACAGATCCTTTGACGTGGGGTGGGGCAGGCCAGGGATCTCTCAGTCGAGCAAGCTGCTACAGTACCTGCGCGGGCATGTGCTGCGTCAGGAGAGATCCCCCCAATCACTCCATTGCTATCTGCATGTCCAACCGAAGTACACGGTAGTGATTAAACGACTTAAACGTCTGCGAAGGCCACCAGCGTAACGGCATCAACAGAGCATCCAACACGTCGCCTCACTATCCACTACGACGAGAGGACAAGCATAAATGCCAAGCTGCTGCTTCATACATGTACCACCACAGCAAGGCATTGCTTTGTACATTGCTTTGCACTGTGCGAGTTCCGACTTGTGGCTTGGTTGGGCAGTTGACTAATAGGAGA